>CAUYQG010288446.1:0-13411 GCA_963574415.1 Tarsius wallacei | reverse complement strand
AATTTTTTGATTTGTTGTAGAGACGAGGTCTTGCCAAGTTGCCCAGGCTGGTCTCGAACCAGGGGCTCAGGCAATCCTCTCATCTCAGCCTCCCAAAGTGCTGGGATTATAGGTGTGAGCCACTGTGCCCGGCCAAAAGTGATTTTCAAGGAAAGTATTTAGTTATATAAACTGATAAGAATAAATATTTGCCTGGTGCAGTAGCTCACGCCTGAATCCCAGCATTTTGGGGCACGGAGGCAAGAGGATTGCCTGAGCTCAGGGGTTCGAGCCCAGCCTAGGCAACTTGACGAGACCTTATCTCTACAATAAATAAAAAATTAGCCAGGTGTGGTGGCAAACACCTGTGGGTTCCAGCTACCTGGAAGGCTGTGGAGGAAGGATCGCCTGAACCCAACAGGTCAAGGCTGCTGTGGCCATGTGTGTGCCACTGCACTCCAGCCTGGGTGACAGAATAAAGCTCCAACTCAAAATATAAATAAATATTTAACAAATTCTAGTAAGTATTTTAGATAAAGTTTAAAATAGTGTTGATAAGCCGGGCTCGATGGCTCAGCCTGTAATCCCGTGCCTTGGGAGGCTGAGGTGGGTGGACTGCCTGAGCCTGCGGGCTCGAGTCCCGCTTGGCCAACTTAGCAAGACCTCATCTCTACAATAAATCAAAAATTTAGCCGGGCTTGGTAGCGCGCGCCTGTAGTTCCAGCTACTTGGAAGGCTGAGGCAGCAGGATCGCGGAGCCCAGCAAGTCGAGGCTGCAGTGGCCAGGAGCGTGCCACTGCACTCCAGTCTGGGCGACAGAGTGAGACTCCAACTAAAAAAAAAAAATAGTGTTGAAAGTAAGAAAAAAAAAAATCCTAACAAGTTAATTGGATTGGCATAGGAATTTATAGGTAAGTCCAAGCTCAATGGAAAATGGAGTCTTCAATATGCCATATTAGGTGATATGACAGTACTAAAATACATAAACAATGGTGAGGGAGTTGGCTTTCAAATAAATGGAAATTACAAAAGGAAAAAGAATAAGTCATTCCAGAACACAGGTATCTAAAGCACTCTGAAACAACTTGAAATGGTAAATTAAGGATAGAATCTCACAATTCTGAAGCTAAAGATTGTACTGGAAACTTCTTGGAGCAGTTTAAAGTGCTATTGCTAATGATTTCTTCTGGTAGTGTGCTATTCCCAATCTTAAGAAAATTTTTCATGACAAGGCTGTCTAGGTTCTTGAAATAACTCCTTTATTGGTATTGTGTTATTTCCTTATTAATCTAATTTCCTGAAATAAATCATATTAAAGAAATGGCATCTTTTGGTTCCTAAACTAAAAATCACCAGCACAGGTAAGTCTGATAGTTCATTAAGAAGGAAGAACCAGGTGCGGTGGCTCACGCCTGTAATCCCAGCATTTTGGGAGGTGGAGGCGAGTGGATTGCCAGAACTCAGGGGTTCGAGACCAGCCTGATGAGACCTTGTCTCTACAATAAGTAAAAAATAAAAAAAAAAATTGACTGGGCATGGTGGCGCATGCCTGTAGTTTCAGCGACTTGGAAGGCTGAGGTGCAGTGGTACGCTCACGGCCACCCCAGCATTGACTTGCTGGGCTCAGGCAATCCTTCTGCCTTGGCCTTCCAAGTAGCCAGAACTACAGGCGCATGCTACCACACCTGGCTAATTTTTGATTTATTGTAGAGAAGAGGTCTCACCAAGTTGCCCGAGCTGGTCTTGAACCTGTGGGCTTAGGCAATTCACCCACCTTGGCCTATCAAAGTGCTGGGATTATAGGCTAAGCCAGAGCCCAGCCCATAAATTCAAAGGCTACACACCAAACTAAGGTTATACTTGTTGGGTTGAGATTATGGTCAAAAAACATTTTCTGAAAATCCATGAGGGCAAATAAGAATCATGATGCATCTAATCAAAATACTGACTCTATTCAAATCAGGAATATATTATGATTTTGATTTGGTGTTAGGATATTAACTATGTTTTTATAATATTTTGCCAAGGCAAATATTAAGTTCAATTAAATATTATTTGAATGCCAAAGTTTCCAGAAACTTGATGGATAACATAAAGAAAAAAATTGTTGATATTGTTGATTCATATAAGAATATTTACCTGGTTCCAAAAAGGATTTAAGTGGTTAACAGAGGGTAAGCATTAGCTTAAAGTAACTATACTATTCACAAAAGATAATCAACAGCTGAATTTCTGTTTTCAGATTCAAATTTTATCTTTTATAGTTTACTGCTCATTCAACATCATCCTTTAGCTATCAGCTGGTTGCATTCTGAGTTCACTCCAGCTCTGTTCCCTGCTTTGTGTACCTGCATTACAAAACGAGGAGGAAGGCCATGGGGAAATACAGTCTTCAAATCCTGGAGGGGGATGTTGTAGTGCTGACCCTCATGTTGTTCCCCATGCTTGGCCTAGGAAAGAAAAGTACAAACAGGTATAATGGGGACACAAACACAGTGACCAATATTTTAGTTACTTTTTTGAGTCAGAGTCTCACTCTGTTGCACAGGCTGGAGTGCAGTGGCATGCTCACAGACATCGCAGCCCCGACCTGCTGTCAGGCAATCCTTCTGTCTCAGCCTTCCAAGTAGCTGGAACTATAGGCATTTGTCACCACGTACCACTAACTTTTTGATTTATTGTAGAGATGGGGTCTCATGAAATTGCCCAGGCTGGTCTTGAACCCGTGGGCTTTGGCAATCCTCTCGCCTTGGCCTCCCAAAGTGCTGGTATTATAGGCATGAGCCCCTGTGCCCAGATCATTTTTTAAATCTTAGACAAAAATGCTGGTTGCTGGCCGGGCTCGGTGGCTCAGCCTGTAATCCCGCGCCTTTGGGAGGCTGAGGTGAGTGGATTGCCTGAGCCCGTGGGTTCGAGACCTGCCTAGGCAACTTGATGAGACCTCATCTCTACAATAAATCAAAAATCAGCTGGGCGTGGTAGCGCATGCCTATAATTCCGGCTACTCGGAAGGCTGAGGGGGAAGGATCACCGGAGCCCAGCAGGTCGAGGCTGCGGTGGCTGGGAGTGGCCACTGCACTCCAGTCTGGGTGACGGAGTGAGACTCCAACTCAAAAAAAAAAAAAAAAATGTTGGTTGTTGTCCCCAGATCCAGTGTGCATATAAAGATGGTGGCCTAAATAAAGCCAGATGCTCAGCAAGGTAAACCCTAGATGTGAGGCTAGAAGTGGAGACAATTCTTGCCATCGGATTCTTCTGTGTTGTGTATAGAGATGCTTCGGTCATGTGACAAGATCATCTGCATGTTGCTGTTTCCATAGAAACCCCAGAGGACTTGGCAAATAAAAGGACTACAAATACAGAGAAAGCTGAAAGACACATCAGTGACTTCATCTATTCTATTTCATTTGGTGCTTGTGACAATAGGTGAATGTAGAGATACTTAAAACACACTGTTGGAATAGTGTTTTGGGTGATGGATTAATTTTTTTGCCTTCTACACAGCCTGTATTAAGATGGGAAGACCAGTCAGGCGCTGTGGCTGCGCCTGTAATCCCAGCACTTTGGGAGACGGAGGCGAGAGAATTATTTGACCGCAGGAGTTTGAGACCAGACTGGGCAACTTGGTGAGCCCTTGTCTCTAGAATAAAAAAATTAGCCAGACATGGCGGCGTGGACCTGTAGTTCCAGCTACTTGGAAGGCTGAGGTTGAAGGACTGCCAGAGTCCAGCAGATCAAGGACGCAGTGACTGTGATCATGTTACTGCATTCCAGCCTGGGCAACAGAGTGAGACTGCAACTCAAGAAAAAAAAAAGAAGGGAAGGCTGAGGGTATGGGAATAGGGGAAGGGCCAAAAAAGCTGTTGGTTCCCTTCATATTAAAGCAGACCACAAACTAATTTCAAGTCACTTTTTTTTTTTTGAGTTGGAATCTTACTCCATTGCCCTGGCTAGAGTGCAGTGGCACACTCACAGCCACCCCAGCATCAACCTGCGGGGCTCAGGCGATCTTTCTACCTCAGCCTTCCAAGTAGCTAGAACTACAGGCATGTGCTACCACACCCAGCTAATTTTTATTTTATTGTAGAGACGAGGTTTCCCCAAGTTGCCCGGGCCGGTCTCACACCCGCGGGCTCAGGCAATCCACTCGCTTTGGCCTCCCAAAGTGCTGGGATTACAGGCTGAGCCATTGAGCCCGGCCTTCACAGACTAATTTCATTTATAAGAGGCAGCAACAATGCTAGTGAAGGAGAAAAGAAATTAATATCCAGTCTAACAGAATCTGAACTACAAAGTGCAACACCAGATACTGCTTGAATCCTGGTTTTTGCAGACAAACTTCATTTTGATGCTGCTCTTCTCATAACAAATCAAGTTAGGCTGGGCCCAGTGGCTTAGCCTATAATCCCAGCACTTTGGGAGGCCAAGGCTAGAGGATTGCCTGAGCGCGGGGGTTCGAGACCAGCTTGGGCAACTTGGTGAGACTTTGTCTCTACAACAAATCACAAAATTAGCCAGGCGTGGTGGCGTGCACCTGTTGTTCCAGTTACTTGGAATGCTGAGGTGGAAGGATCGCCTGAGCCCAGCAGGTCAAGGCTGTGGTGGCCATAGGCAGCGTGTCACTGCACTCTAGCCTGGGAGACTCCAACTCAAAAAAAAAACAAGTTAGTTCCCTCCTCTGACACTGCGAAATCCATTTACAAAGGTAGAAAATAGTACCAGATTAGTTTCTGAGTTTGGTACCTTCCCTGCTGTGTGATTCGCGTCAAGTAATTTAATTTCTTTAGGCTTCTCCATACCAGAGGTTAGGGGCTATGGCTTCTCACCTGTTCTGTAAATAGTTTTATTGGAACATTTCCACACCTACTTGTTTACTGCAGAGTTGAATTCCTGTGACAGAGACCATTTCAGCCCATCAGCATTAAATATTTACAACTTGGTTTTTTAAGGAAAGATGTACCACCCGACACACAATAAGATCAATAATAACTGTTCAACTTACTTATAAGGAATTGACCTTAGTAAGTATTTACTATGCACCTACTCTATGCCCAACAAAATCCATGACCCTAGGTGACTCAGGTAGTAGAGATTAAATCAGAACAGATGTGGACTGACCTGAAGCTTCATGTTATCACAGTATCAAACAGGGACAAGGAAGCCCCGGGTTCCAGAGTGTTATCTTAGGTGCACCGTCTGACTATTTGGAAACCTGCTTAGCTTCCTAAATTTCTGTCTCCCTGATAAGTAAGATGAGGATAACAACGTAAATTAAATGTGCTGAGAAACACTATATATACATTAGCAACTTACTGGGTCACTCTCATTGGTGCGGGAAATAGCTCTGGGACTCTCAACAGGAACCTGGTCATCTAGGTGAGCAGCAATGCTTTGGGGTGCCTGGGTCCCCGTGTGCAAAAAACGTCCAGGGTCCAACTATAAAAGAAAACATTTTAGTGTTTTGGAATTATCAAGTCCTTCATACTTCCTATAACACTGAGAATGTGAGCCATGTCTGTACCAGAAATGTAACTAATACATTTTAATTCTATGTAAAAAGGATCCTTGTTATTATTAATATAATAATCACTAAGTCCAATGACACTACTCCTATTCTATATCTGTTCCAGCTTATGTACTGCCATAGCAGGGCTCTGTCCCATATGGAAACACAATTCCATTAGAGATCATTAAGGAGCACACGTAGCACAGTCATTAACAACCAAAACCAAGAAAGCTTTTTTATTGCCTTTGCTCAGTGATTAATGGTTGCCAATACTATGTACCTCTCAGCTGTGACAGTCACCTCAGTTATCAGATTAAGGCAATGTTTGTCACTATTTGATGGCTATAATTATCTCTCTTTAACAATTTCCTGGTGCCCTGGAATAAAGTCTCTTTATTTAGAGACATGTAATGAGGGAGTAGGTAAAGCATCAGCTAAGTGACAGTAAACTGATCAGTAGACAACTTGGTGAACTGTACACTGAAACCTCTGGAACAGGGTGAGGGGAAGGATGGGATTTCAGGAGACAAATCTGAGAAAATGTTAAGTGAAGAACCCCAAAAGTGAGCTTAAGGATAACAGGCCTTGTGTAAAAAGTGAAAATATGCCAGTTGCAAAACAAATTAGGGTATAAAGCCAGGAGAAGTAGAAGAACAGAGATATGAGAGAGGAATAAAATAAAGGAATTGCTTAACAAATCAACAGGTAATATTTAAGTTACCTATATTTATATTTAGTTTCACTGGGCAGCTTCTTGAGTGCAATTAAGTATATTTTTGTACCATTCCTCTCAATACTTATGCCTGTTTGATGAGACCTTAAACTCCATATGTCAGAGTCTTACTCTGTCACCCAGGCTGGAGTACAGTGGCATGCTCATGGACCGCAACCTCGATCTGTTGAGTTCAGGCAATCCTTCTGCCTCAGCCTTCCAAGTAGCTGGAACCACAGGCATGTGCCACCACACCCGGCTAATTTTTTTATTTATTGTAGAGATGAGGTCTCGCCATGTTGCTCAGGCTGGTCTCAAACTCATGGGCTCAGACAATCCTCTTGCCTCCGCCTCCCAAAGTGCTGAGATTACAGGTAAGAGCCACCGCGCTCGGCTTCTTTTTTTTTTTTTTTTGAGTTACAGTCTTGCTCTGTCGCCTAGGCTAGAGTGCAGTGGCACACTCATGGCCACCCCTAGTGTCGACCTGCTGGGCTCAGGTGATCCTTCCGCCTCAGCCTTTCAAGTAGCTGGAAATACAGGTGCATGCTACCATGCCCAGCTAATTTTTAGATTTATTGTAGAGATGAGGTCTCGTCAAGTTGCTCAGGCTGTTCTAAAACCTGTGGGCTCAGGCAATCCTCTTACCTCGGTCTCCCAAAGTGCTGGGATTATAGGCTGAGCCACCGAGCCTGGCCATACCCCACATCTTTAAGATAAATAAATTTAAAAATGGATTCATTACTGCTCTTTTGAGTGTATACCTGTACATTAAAGCACCAGTAGCTAAAGTTCTCCAGAGCACTTGATTCTAGACATAATAAATCCATCTAAAACCAAGAAACCAGGCTAGGCGTGGTAGCTCATGCCTGTAATCCTGGCACTTTGAGAGGCGGAGGCAAGAGGATTGCCTGAGCTCAGGGATTCAAGACCAGCCTAGGATACACGGTGAGACTTTGCATCTACAATTCAAAAAATTAGCAGGGCTAGTGGCACACCTCTGTAGTTCCAGCTACTTGGAAGGCTGAGGCAGAAGAATCGCCTTAGCATAACAGGTCGGGGCTATGGTGGCAGTTATCATGCCACTGCACTCTAGCCTTGGCAAGAGAGTGAGACTTCAACTCAAAAAAGACATAAATACATAAAATAAAAATAAGAAATCTACCTAAAGATAGTTTGCACAAACATTCAGGTCAGTTAGAACTCACCTTATGGACCCTGGAGATGAGCCTTGTTATTTCTTTCAGCATTGTCCTTGCGCTCTTAAAAAACAGTGAAAAGGTAAGCTACAAACGGGAAAAGATATTTGCAACACGTAAAACTGAGAATGGATGAATATCTAGATTATATAAAGAATGCCTACAAATTGATAAAAGAAGATTGAGTAAAAGATATGAATAGGCATTTCACAGAAAACAAAACACAAACCCATGAAAAGATTTTCAACCTCATTACAAATCAGGGAAATGCAAATCAGGGAAATGCAAGGAGATACTATTCACAACCACCATACCGGGAACAATTTAAAAGTTCAGACAACAATAAATGCTAAAATGAAACAAGTTGTGAAACATTGGTATCTTTTATTCACTGTTGATTGAGTGTAAATACAAATATCTTTTTTTTTTTTTTTTGAGTTGGAGTCTCATTCTGTCGCCCAGACTGGAGTGCAGTGGCCGCTCCCGGCCAACGCAGCCCCGACCTGCTGGGCTCCGGCAATCCTTCCGCCTCAGCCTTCCAAGTAGTTGGAACTATAGGCGCGTGCTACCACGCCCGGCTAATTTTTTGATTTATTGTAGAGATGAGGTCTCACCAAGTTGCCCAGGCAGGTCTCGAACCGGCGGGCTCAGGCAATCCACTCACCTCAGCCAGGCAATCCACTCACCTCAGCCTCCCAAGGCACGGGATTACAGGCTGAGCCACCGAGCCCGGCTAAATACAAATATCTTTGAAAAGAATTTTGGCATTATCTTTGCAAAGTTGAAAATGTACAAGCCTATGACCCAGATATTCTACTCCTTGGTACTTATTCTAGGAAAAACACTTATACATTATACTGGACAAAACATATAAAAATGTTCATAGTAGGCCAGGCACAGTGGCTCACTCCTATAATCCAAGCACTTTGGGAGGTTGAGGCAAGAGGATTACCTGAGCCCAGGGGATCGAGACCAGCCTGAGTAACTTGGCGAGACCTCATCTCTACAATAAAATGAAAAATTAGCCAGGTGTGGTAGCGCACACCTGTAGTTCTGGCTACTTGGAAGGCTGAGGCAGAAGGATCGCCAGAGCCCAGTAGGTTGAGGCTGCGGTGGCCGGGAGCGTGCCACTGCACTCCAGTCTGGGCAACAGAGTGAGACACAAACACACACACACACACACACACACACACACACACATACACACACAAAGTTCATAGTAGTAGAGTACGAATTATCAAAAAACTGTAAAACCTCAAATGTTCACTGAAAGAACAGTGGAGATATAGTCATACAAGGGAATACCATAAAGCAGTAAAAAGGAAAAATTTCATTTACATGGATCAATCTCAAAAATTAACAGAGTGAAAACTATTATATTACATAATATACAAAAATTTTTTTTTAAGTCAGAGTCTCACTCTGTTGCCTAGGCTGGAGTGCAATGGCATGCTCATGGCTACCGCAGCTTCAACCTGTTGGGCTCAGGTGATCTTTCCGCCAAGTAGCTGAACTACAGGCAAGTGCCATCACTCCTGGCTAATTTTTTTTTTTTAATTGTAGAGACGAGGTCTCACCATGTAGCTCAGGCTGGTCTCAAACCCCTGAGACCAGGCCGTCCTCTTAATTCAGCCTCCCAAAGTGCTGGAATTACAGGCTTGAGCCACCACACTTGACCACATACAAAATTTAAAAACAAAAAAATTCATCCATTATTTGAGGGACACACATATATGTAATAAACTGAAATGAAAAGGCAAGAGAATAATAACAACACTTAGAATGATAATTACTCTGAGGGAGAAAAGGAAGGGAAACGATTGGGAAACTGGTAATGATCCATTTCTAACACTGGATAAAGGATACATTAGAATGTGGTTTATTATTTTTATACCATGCATGCTATATTCTTTTTTTTTTTTTTAATTGGAGTCTCACTCCTTTGCCTAGGCTGGAGTGCAGTGGCATGCTGACGGCCACTACAGTGTCAACATGCTGTGTTCTGGCGATCCATCTGTCTGTCTTCCAAGTAGCCAGAACTACAGGTGTGTGCTACCACACACGGCTAATTCTTTTTTTGATTTATTGTAGAGACAAGGTCTCTCCAAATTTCCCGGGTTGGTCTACAACCCTCGGGCTAAGGCAATCCACTCACCTCGGCCTCCCAAAGTGCTGGGAGTACAGGATGAGCCACAGAGCCCGGCCTATTCATTGTTTTATGTAGGAAATAGTTTAAAAACCTGAATCATTTGGAGCTAAAAGAAGTTTAAAGCAATTCTTGATATCCAGTAATAATACAATAACTAAATTACATCTCTAGGTAATTAGTTACTTCTTTTTGGATATTATTTTTACCTTTTTTTTTTTGACTTGGAGTTTTGCTCTGTCGCCCAGGCTTGAGTGCAGTGGCATGCTCACAGCCACCATCACCTCAACCTGCTAGGCTCAGGCAATTCTTCCACCTCAGCCTTCCAAGTAGCTGGAACTACAGGCACACGCCACCATGCCCGGCTAATTTTTAGTTTTATTGTAGAGATGAGGTCTCGCCAAGTTGCCTAATCTGGTCTCGAGCCTGTGGGCTCAGGCAATCCTCTCACCTCAGTCTCCCAAAGTGCTGGGATTATAGGTGTGAGCCACCTCACCCAGCTTCATTTTTACCCTTCTTACAATCCAAATCTTTAAAACAATAGTAACCAGAGCAGCAACAGTTATACCCATGTAATCCAACAGTTATTGAGCACCTATTGTGTGCAAGCATAGCTTTACTGCACCCTTAAACTCCTGGGCACAAGTGGTCTTCACTCCTCAGTCTCCTTAGTACCTGGAACTATAGGCATGTGCCACCACACCAGGCTAACTTTATTTTTTTTGGTAGAGATGAGGTCTTGCTATGTTGCACAGGCTAGTTTCAAATTCCTGGGCTCAAGCAATCTTCCCGCAATGGCCTCCCAGAGAGCTGGGATTACAGACATGAGCTACCAAGCCTGGTCTCAGGTTTCTTTTTAATAAAGATGCCAATGCATTCCTTAATTCAGTCATTCGAGAAACATGTGATATGCTTCCACATGCCTGCACTATACAGAGTATACAGTGGCGAACAAGACAGGAGTGGTCTCTACTGGCTTGTCTCCCTTTTACCTATGGAATTCTAGGACTCCTCTGCTGGAAAGAAATGTCACTCCAACTGTATCTGACCTGGCCAACCCTGCTCCCCAGATCTTCCCAATGTTCCCTGGTGTAACCACTACTACAGAAGAGCTGAGGCCTATGGAGGGGAGCTGGGTCCTGGAAAGAATGGGTGACAGGGTCTAGAGGCCACTCCTTTCCACAGGTGTGCCTGTGGACATTGGGACTATTCTTCTGGCTATGTTCTAGACACTATGGGAAATCCTGGTCAGAAAATGTAATGAACTTCCCATCCTAGGACACTATCATCTAGTATCCAAATGACAACAAATATTTACTAGCCTCGAGTGAAACATCTCTAATCCATTTTCTCCACTGAAGCCTTGCTGAAAATTCTTCAATATTTTCCTCACTACTTTTTTTTTGAGTAGGAGTCTCACTTTGTCTCCAGGTTGTAGTGCAGTGGCACGGTCACACCACCACATCCTAGACCTCCCGGGCTCATGTGATCCTTTCGCCTCAGCATTCCAGGAGCTACAGGCATGTGTTATAGGCCTGTGCCACCATGCCCGGCTAAGTTTTTGAGTTATTGTAAAGACAAGGTCTTGCCAAGTTGCCCAGGCTGGTCTCAAGCCTCTGGGCTCAGGCAATCCTCTTGCCTCTGCCTCCCAAAGTGTTGGGATTACAGGTGTAAGTCACTGCATTTGGCCCTCACAACTTTTTAAGCTTAAGAAAACTATATATCTTGTATATAATAATCACAAGATAGTTTTACAAGGGAGGGGAGGGAGGAAAGAAATCTCAAAAAGTCTGATCCCAAAGCAGACAACCTAGATCAAACCAAGTTTTCAATGTCATTTAAAATATCTATAAGCAGCAAAAAAATCCAATTGACAAGCCAAATGAACAAAAAGTGAGGAATATTTGCTTATTCTATTTACTAAGACATATACAAACTGAGGTTCTACAAGGCTGAAAGCCATTAATACTGGAAAAAAAGAGTAGTAAAAAAAGACTGATTTCTGCTTTTAGTCTTTTCATATCCATGTATACATCTGTATACAAGTTCAAAGTTTTTTTTTTGTTTTTTGTTTTTTTTTTGAGTTAGAGTCTCACTCTGTCATCCAGACTAGAGTGCAGTGGCTGCTCCCGGCCACCGCAGCCTCGACCTGCTGGGCTCCGGCGATCCTTCCGCCTCAGCCTTCCAAGTAGCTGGAACTACAGGCGCGTGCTACCACGCCTGGCTAATTTTTGATTCACTGTAGAGATGAGGTCTCGCCAAGTTGCCCAGGCAGGTCTCAAACCCGTGGGCTCAGGCAATCCACTCACCTCAGCCTCCCAAAGCACAGGATTACAGGCTGAGTCACCGAGCCCGGCTCAAAGTTTTGCTTTTAACTGAAAGGCAGGTAAGGGTCAGGTTTCTTGGTGGTAAAAATTAATAATGAATGATAGGTGATGTGCAGTGGCTCACGCCTATAATTCCAGCACTTTGGGAGGCTGAGGTGGGAGGATTGCTAGCCTAGTAGTTCGTGACCAGCCTGGGCAACATAGTGAGACCTCACCTCTACAAAAAAATTAAAAAATTAGCTAGGTGTGGTGGTGTGCGCTAATCAGAGTGCTGAAGTGGAAGGACCACCTGAGCCCAAGAAGCTGCCATGAGCCGTGATTGTGAAGATCATGCCACAGCACTCCAGCCTGGGAGACAGTGAGACCCTGACTCAAAAACAAAACAAAACAAAAAAAAAGGTAAAACACGGAGCTACCATCAGACCCTGCAATTGTACTCTTAGTTATACAAAAGAAGTGAAAACATGTCTACGTAAAACTTGTGCAAAATGTTCATAGCAATATTATTCATAATAGTCAAAGAGTGGAAAGGACTCAAATGTCCATTAGCTAATGAATGAATAAACAATGCTGTGTAGTCATACAATGGAATATCACCTGGCAATAAGAAATGAAGTTCTGATGCATGCTACGTGAGTAAGGAACCTTGTAAAAGACCATATGTGGTATGATTTCAATTATAGGAAATGTGCAGAATTTGCTTATTAATCATATAATTGATTAGTGGCTGTCAGATGTTGACAGTTGGAGGTGATAAGAATGTTCTAGCTGGGCGAGGTGGCTCATGTCTATAATCCCAGCACTTTGGGAGGCTGAGGCAAGAGGATTGCCTGAGCCCAAGGGTTCGAGAGCAGCCTGGTGAGCAACTTAGTGAGACCTCATCTCAACAATAAATCAAAAAACTAGCCGGGGGTGGTGGCGCATGCCTATAGTTCCAGCTACTTGGAAAGATCACCTGAACCCAGCAGGTGGAGGCTATGGTGGCCGTGAGTATGCCTCTGCACTCAGCCTGGGCGAGAGTGACATTCTAACTCAAAAAAAAAATTTTTTTTTAAGTTCTAAAATTAGATAGTGATGGTGGCACAACTCTGTGAATAAACCTTAAAGAAGGCAAATTTTATGGTACATGAATTATATTGCAATAAAGCTCTTATTTTTATTTATTTTTTTGGTGGAAAAGCAGGATTTATTGAGAGGACAGAAAAGCTCCAAGAGTAGGAGGGGACCTGAGCAGGTTGTCCAAGCTCTTATTTTAAAATATTGCTGTTGAGCCATATTAAAAGAATAGCAGTAGCAGTAGCTAACATGCAGATTAATAAATACGGGTCAGACAGTATGCTATATGTACATGATATATTTATGCTATTTTTTGGTCACAGCATCCTGAGGCACTGTATCAGCTTGCTGCACAACCAAACACCCTCAACTCAGTGGGTACAATAACTATTATCGTTCAGAAGTTTACAGCTAGAGGTTGCCTGGTTGTTTCATCTGCTCTAGGTGGGGTTTGGCTATCTCTATTAACTCACCTGTGCTGGCCTCAGC
>CAUYQG010288444.1:0-20480 GCA_963574415.1 Tarsius wallacei | reverse complement strand
TTTTTTTTTTTTTGAGTTGGAGTCTCACTCTGTCGCCCAGACTGGAGTGCAGTGGCCACTCCCGGCCACCGCAGCCTCGACCTGCTGGGCTTCGGCGATCCTTCCACCTCAGCCTTCCGAGTAGCCGGAATTACAGGCACGCACTACACCCGGCTGATTTTTTGATTTATTGTAGAGATGAGGTCTCGCCAAGTTCCCCGGGCGTGTCTCGAACCCGCGGGCTCAGGCAATCCACTCACCTCGGCCTCCCAAAGCGTGGGATTACAGGCTAAGCCACCGAGCCCAGCCAAAAGCAATTCATATAAAAACTTATATGATCAGCAAAACAAGAAACCAACAGACTGATTTGTATAAATTAGCCATTTGAAGCTCTGAAATATTAATTTTGTTGTAGTCATTGATGTAATGCTTTTTCATAAAACCAAAAGGAAATGTCTGAGAGGCTTTTTAAAACTAAAACGACCAACCTGCTAATCATATCCATCAGTAATTGTTAGCAGAGTGGCAAAATAACATATCCTTGTCAAAATTAAACTGTCATTCAGAACAAGTGTACAGAATTGCAGAGAAAGCATTCTATTCATTAACACACATATTTGCTGCATAACAGGAAATTGTTCTCTGGTAAAAAGAAAAAAGAGAGGTTGGAAAACAGGTCACTTGTGACTTGTAGCTCTGTTTCTCTGAAATTTTTGTGGAAAATGACACACCTTTCTCAAATAACAAGATTTGCTATAGCGTAATCCCATGTGTTTCATAGTTTACCTTTGCTAAGGCTTACTTATATGTACAAATCAGAAAATAAAGGGGAAAATCACAAATATGCTCATCTCTTGAAAATGATAACCACAGTTGATTCTTGGTTTATCATCCTGGACTATCCATCTCTCCATTTATATGTAAATATATGTATTGTACAAACATGATACATACTATCTTATAAGCTGTTTAAACCATTTTCAAATAAAAGTATTTTGTGAATCTCTTATCCTGTCAATGCATCATCATTTTCCATTACTACGTGGATTCTGTTGCTTAAATTTAACATATTTAATAAATCTCTCATTACTGGGGATTTTGGAAAATTCACTGACTGCTATAAATGTTCTAATGCAATTCTCTTTACATAAATAATTGCTTCCTTCTGAAAATTTTCTCAAAGTAGAATGTTCTATGTCAAAGAGAAAGCACATTTTTAAGGTTTTTGATACTAATTTCCCAATTGTAAGAGATTATTGACATTCCCTTGTGCTCTCCAGACTGAACACTAGTACTCCTTTTTGAATCTTGCCTCTTCTAATAGTTATGTTTTCATTTCTGAATAAGTCACTTAAGGATTAAGGTGGATCCCTAGAATGAGATTCAACCAACGAGTCTCTCAGACTCAGTGGTTTGTAGTATAATTAGAATCATGTGTGTGTTTTCAAGGGTAAGAGTATAGAGTACCAGTCTAAATCCTTCATTATGGGTTTATTAACCTGACATTACTGCAAAGTTGTCTTACCTATTTTTGGAATATCCTTCTACATATCACATCACCTGCAGTTTGCATAGACTAGTAGTCAGACTTAAGTTCGTCCAGGCCCCTAGCATAAATTTCTGCTTCACTGAACTAAATTATACCCAGGTATCTGTATTTTGCTTGGTGGTATCTTGGTGTGTCAGAGGGCTGCAGCATTCTCCAGCATAAAGTGCTTTAGCGGTAGAATTTTATTCACTTCTAAGATGTTGAAGAGGAGAACTTAACCTTTATGCCTAAGTATTTCTGATGTATAAATTAAAAGGAAACTGGTTGCAATTATAAATGAGCATTGTGAAACATAAATTGTGAATGTCAGGGCTGAATATCATTCAAATCAACCATGAATATTTCTATGTCTCTAAAGGGTCTGTATGAACTAAAACCTTTCTTTTCACATGATTAGAGGTTATCAGGTTACGGTATTTGCCTTGATTCTGTAATTCTACAACAAAAAAAGTCCCTCTAGGGTTTTGTGATAAAGGAAATGGGTAATAGGAGGCATGCCCTTTAAATACCAACTCCTAATTGCAGAAATGTGAATATGTAAATCCAATTGCATACATTTAAGGATTAGATATTAATTGGATGTGCCTTGATATAAATTGCATAGTCAATTCTTTTATTAGAAGTGATCATCACTTTCCATTTTGGCATTTGGTAATAACTGACAAAATATCATAGGTTCTCCCTTGCTCTGCGATTTGCCAAGATGACATTACAGCTCGCAAAGATTAAATATCTTTGTCCTGAACTCTAGAGCCATGAGGATACATTCTAATACTTTACTTGAAGAAAGTAAAGAAGTGATCTTATTAATACAACTTCCTAATCACTGGGCATTTAGATAGACTCAGGACCACACATCTTGACCGGCTGACAGGGAACAAAGATGGTCAGATGGCAGGAGACAGAGTTCTTCCAGACACAACTTTCAGACTGTTATCTGGGGACTTGTATATCTTTGCTTCTGCCTCACTGATTATATATAAGATTTTGAAACTCCTTAGAATCATTCTATCTTCTCCTATTCCTGTGCTTACAGCAATTTGTTGATACCAACATACTCCTAATTCAACATAATTTACCTACAGACATGGTGGGAGATGTAAAAGTGATACAGGCAGAGAAGAAGATGCAAAAAATGAACAAGAATGTCTCCAATTTGACAGATCTAGATTTTAATTCGAGGTCTGAAAACTATTATTTGTGTGACTCAGAGAGTTATTTTGCCCCTCTAGCCTCACGTTCTAGCCTGTGAAGTCAGGAAGCAACCACATCACACAATGGGATGATTGAATGAGATGGTTTTGTAAAATGCTTCAGGCATGATTAGGTGTACTAGTCATATGTTCACCTTTGTTACCCTAAGGAGCTTCTGATCTTAAGGAGGTGGGATGCTGGAAGAGGGAGCTGGGAGATAAGATATGTTCATAAGCAGAATATGATTGAAAATTTTTTCTTTTTTTTTTTTTGAGAAAGTAGGATTTATTAAGAAGACAGAAAACCTTCCACAGTCGGAGGGGACCTGAAAGAGGTTGCCCATGATTGTAAATTTAACTCAAATTACACTCAGAAGAACAAAGAAAATAGAGATTCTTTATTTTCTCTAAATGAATTGATAATCCCCACAAGTCTCCAACCCATCTGGATAACACACACACACACACACACACACACACACACACACAAAAGAGGAAAAAATAAATAAAACTGATAAATTAAGAGTACATTGGTCTCTTTAGATTTAATTTGTGTCTTTGGATGACTTGTTCTCTTTCAAGTAAATGCTCCAATATTACATGCCCTTCTCCTCCTCACCATGGTACAGAGGATGGGGCTCATGTGACTTCAGAGTGGTGAACAGGAGGTGGTGGCCTCAGATCCTTCCTGTGTCCTTCAGGTCATTGCTAGTCTCTGTTTCAGTGTACTAGTCTACCCAACCTTCTATATCACTGAGACATGATTAGATGCATCTGGCCATCTAGGCATTGCAGTGGCACCAACTTACCTTTAGAGTCCTTGTTTCTAACATTTTCCCACAGCCATAAAATGTCTCCACCTGAAGCCTCTTTGTTCTACCTCTAGTTCTCTGCTGGTTCAGTTCAGTAAGCATTTCTTGCACTCTTGATGGGGTGTATGGGCTTTTTGTCCTCTTGCATACCCTTCATACAATGCAGGAGCCTTAGCTGAGGCTCAGCTACCTATCCCATTCCCCCTGCCACTTCCAAGGCATGTTGTACATGGTCAACACCAGGCTTCCTCTTGAAGCTGGAAAGTGTGCCAATAGCTCATTCCCATTACATAAATCCCTTTTGAGTGTTTCTACTTCCCCACCATGTCCTTTACCCCCAAGGTTCTAGCCTGAGAAAGAGGACTCAACGCAACCTCCATCTGATCTTACTGCCCCACCCCTACTCTGTCTTTGCTCTCCTTCTAAAACCAGGATGGAAGAAGCTAACTTTTCTTCTACCACCCTGTGTGGTAGGATTTTTTTTCTACAACATATTCTCCTTTTTCCCAAGATAACATTTTTCTCCCCTTTCCTTGGGAACTTAATGGGGGATGGTATAAAGAGAAAGGTTGATTTGCCAATATGGGGATTTAAATTTAGAAAATAGTTTGTTGTTGCATTAATATAATATATACAGTATATTTGTATAATATAAAAGTGTGATAAGTACTATATGAGAAATGGAAATTTGGGATACAGAAATTGATGGTAATGATATACATATCACAAACTCTACAAACATAATGTCACAGGTAACCGGACATATGGAGAGTGTCTCTTTCCAGCTTTGAGGATAAAAAGTCTTATTTAGAAATTCCTGAGCTCTAGATACTAATGTTCTATACTTCTAAGCCCCAACATGTCCTGGCACAGATATACTTATTCTGATATGCTTATGAGCCATTTTACTTTTCTCCAAACTGCTTCTACCTCTGGTCAGGGTCTGCATTCCCTGGAGTTGACCTGTAACTCCAGCTCAGGATAAAGTAGCTCTTGTCTGCAAACTCAGTTCCTACAATAGATAATCAAGAATCCTCACTGTAGGAGTCAACAGCTTTTCCTTCTGTCTATAGAATGCTTGACCTGTTCCCTTCTCTTTTTACCCAGCTATCCTTTACCATCAATAGATTCCTGTATTTTTTTTTTTGCAGCTATTTAGCTTGAATTTTCTATTAGTCTCTCTATAATTAGATAAGAAGCTGATATTATTACATGAAAAGTCAAAGTCAACAATAGCTACAATATTTTAGCATTCATTCAACAAATATTTATTGAGAGCCTATCCTATGCCAGGCAATGTTTTAAGCAGTGAAGATATAGCAGTGAACAATGTTCTAACTCATATGGAGTTTACTTTCTAGTGAAGGGAAACAATAAACAAGCTGATAGGTAGGTAAGTAGGTAGGTAGATGGGTAGATACATAGGTAGATAGAGCAGTAAAAAGTGCCTTGATGAAAAATAAAGGTTAAGGAGAAGGAATATGGGGTCAGGATAAAGGTGTTGTTTTATTTTGGACAATATGATCATGGAAGACCTTTCTGATATAAGACACTGAGCAAAGAACTGAAAAATGTAAAGGATTAAGTTGTGTGATTGTCTTGGGGAATTATGTTCCTGGGAAGGAGGAATAGTTGCCAAGGACCTGAGGAACAGCAGGTTTGGTATGCTCTGGGAATAGAATGGAGGTTAATGTGTCTAGAGCATATGGAGAAAGAGGCAGGGAAAGTAGAAAGAAATGTAGTCAGAGAGTTAACAGGGGGACAAATCATAGGCCATGGTAAGAATTTTATTCTAAGTGATATACACACTTGGAAGGTTTTAGGCAGATTTAACATATTTTTTAAAATCATTCCAGCTTCTGAGTTGAGAATCAACAACCAAGAAGCTAGTAGTAATGTAAACAAGAAGACAGTCAAGAGCCAGCTGGAATTATCAGGCAAGAAATGCTGGCTGGGATGTGAGTGGAGGAAGCAGAGGATAAAGGAAACTGTATTTGTTGATCTGGAATGTGAAAAAAAAAAAGACAAGTGAAGATGACTTCTGTGTTTTGGGCCTGAGGATCTGAAAGAATGAGTTGTATTTACTGAGGAGGGGAAAACTAAGAGAAAAGTAGGTTGAACAATTCATTTTTTTGGACATGTTAGTTTGAGATAACTATTGAATAGCAAATGGAGATGCTGAATGGGCAGATGGCTGTGTAAAGTTCAGAGGTAAAGTCAGGGAAGCAGCCATGAGTGGTATTTAAAGCATAAGAGTAGATGAAATCACCAAAGCAATGAATAAGATATAAGGAAGTAGAGATCAGAATCCTATGCCTGGGGACATTTCAATTTATAGAGATCTAAAAGAGGAGAATTTCGTAGAGGACACTAAGAAATCAAGTTCAGTGAAGTGTGAATGAGTGAGTCTCTTAGTATTAAAAAAAAACCAAGATAGCATTGTAGCAATGATTAGTCATTTTTTTCTCTTATGGATAATCTAGTCTGCCTGGGGTCTATGACAAGATGAAAATGAATTAGACAATATTACTTCTCTTCTAGAGAGTACCACAGAATAGCTATAGTAAGTCTTCTAAAACAACTCCCAATGATTCTTACTTCCTAATATTCACACCCCATCTAATCCCCTCTCCTTGAATATGGATGGGACCTAGTAACTTGTTTCTAACAATGAAGAGAATACGTCAAAAGGGAAGAGATTCCACTTATGAGATTAAGTTATAAAAACTGAGATGTTCATCTTGCTGACATTCTCTCTTCAGCTCTTCTTACATTCTTCCCCTGGTGAAAAGAACCACTTAGCATGGGACTGAGATTGACTTCTAGTCAACCAGCTCTCATTCCAACAGTCCTTGAGTACACTGAATTCTGCCACCAACTACGTGAGTGAGCTTGAAACCAGATCCTTTTTCTACTGAGCCTTCACATGAGACCAAAGAGCCTGAGACTTTGTAGCCTTTTAAGAGACTATGAAGTGAAGGCCCCACTTAAGCTATGAACAGGTTCATGACTCACAGAAACAGTGAGATGAAACATGTTGCTGCTTTAAGCAACGAAATTTTGAGCAATTTGGTACTCAGCAATATATAATGAACAGATTAATGAAAATAAGAGTACAAAAATCAGGATAGTGTAAAGCAGCTTATATTGGAGCTCCCTTTCCCACCGCTATTTCAGGCACCTGGAGGTCTATGATAATAGTCATAACCATCTTAGTGTGAATTATACTGTCATTGAGTCCCTGGCATAATTGCAATTTTGGTCTTATCTCCAACTGAAAAGTAAAAACAATCCGTGAACAAGTCAGAAAGAAAACTTTTGGATAAAAAGAGACTTTTCTGGCACCTTTGAATTAACTCTGCAGAAGATAGTCTAAGACTCTGGCCCTGGTGTATATACTTTACATCATCTCATTTGTTTTGAAATTTCTCTCTTCTCCCCTGCTGACTTTTCAGCTAGTCTATCCCCACCTTGGTGACGTAACTCTAATTTAAGCTTTTATCAAAACCCATTATGATTTCCACTTCACTGCTCTTGAATGCTGTGGAATTAAGATACCAGCATAATTAATGGGCCACCTTGCTAACACTATTTCTTCTTCACATCACAGAGGAAATGTCAAGTCACATTTCCTTTAGAAATCAAGACTACTTACGGATTTCACTGTCACTTAAAAATTAGTTAAGAAATGACAAATAGGAAAAGACATGTACAGGAATGGTTAACAAAAGTATTTGTTTACATAATAATTACATAGGCTTCTAAATAGTTTCCTTTAAAAAATATTTAAGGGGATGTCTTGTTCCCATAAAATAGCAGACTGACTTAATGCAAATCAAGTACTCATTACATATGGCCATAGAAATTCTGGATAAAATATAGCAAAAATTATCTCAAGCATGTAGCTGAATGCAAAAAAAAAAAAAAAAACAAAAAAACTTTTTTTTTTTTAGAACAAGAAGGAACATGAATTCAGATTGGAAGGGCAGCAGGTTTCTCAATTCCAGGGAGATTTTATTCTAGGTAAATGACACTCCTGGAATTAAACTGAAAGGTAGGAGAAGTGATATCATGACTGAATAGGGCCTCTGGGGGCTAGGAGCTGAGGTTTTACAGACCTGGAGCGAGCAGAAACCATATGTATGCTGTGACAAATTATCATGAACTCAGTGGCTCAAAACAACAGAAATTTATTTTCTCACAGTTCTGGAAGCCAGAAATCCAAAATCAAGGTGTCAGTCAGGCCTCACTCCCTCTTCAGGCTCTAGGAGAGAAACCATTCTTAGCCTCATGCAACTTCTGGTGCCTGCAGGTGTTCCTTGGCTTGTAGACACATCATTCATTCCAGTCTCTGCCTCCCCCTCCTGTTGCCTTCTCCTCTGAGGAGAAAAGTCTTCCACTTTTCAGTCTGTCTCAAATCTCCCCTGCTACTATCTTATAAAGACAACTATCAATTGATTTAGGGCCTAGTAATTATTTA
Organism: Tarsius wallacei; assembly: GCA_963574415.1. NCBI lineage: Eukaryota > Metazoa > Chordata > Mammalia > Primates > Tarsiidae > Tarsius > Tarsius wallacei. The sequence continues at coordinate 12,467 of CAUYQG010288444.1, read as the reverse complement.
AGATGATCATCTCATCTCAAGATTCTTAATCATCTCTGCAAGGGCCTATTTTCCAAATAAGATAACATTTATAAGTTTCAGGGATTAGGACATAGATAAATCTTTTGAGATGACCATTCAGCCCACTACACTATGGTCTTAACCTACTTAAGGCAGGGAGCTAGAAAGACACTTCTACATAAAGTGAGAACCACCAGAACATGGCCCAATTAGTAAAACAGGGATTTGAAAAAATCCACTCAAAAGACCAAAAGGTGACTAGAAAGTTTACAGTCTGCTCCAGGCTCTGGGTTAAAAACCTAGAGGGTTACAAGCCCTCTAGTAGAAATGCAAAAAATAGAAATACAAAGGCCACACCATATGTGGGTGGGATTCAAGTGGTATGAACCGCAAGCCCAGAAGTTGACATAATTTTTCCAGGACCCATGAAAACCCTGGGCTCATATAGGAGCAGGTGCAAAATCCCACAATTCAGAGAATACAGGACCCCCACAGAAATTATCTTACTTCAAGGACACTAGAAGATTTAGGTTCTAGTTACAAATGTGTATGTAATTTGTGGCATTACTAAGTAGTGTGGGCCCCAGTTCCTTATTTTTAAAATACAGACTCTATCACTCCCCCAAGAATGGTATTCCAAGAGTACTATAAAAGATTAGAGGGCTATATGTAGAAAAATGCCTTTTATAGATATACTTACAAAAATGCATAATACATATAATGGACAAATATAATACATCTGCACATGCTCCCTTTAGTCCAACTATTATATAATTATGAAACTTGAGAGATTCTTCTGAATAACTTATCTGGCTTGGATACATTCAGAAGAGGTTGTTCTGTGCCATAGAAAGCAAGAACAGTAATATAAATGCAAGCATTTGTCACCTTTAAGCATCAAATGCAAAGTTTTTTAATATTTAGAAACTCACTGGCATTCCCCCTAGAAAGTCATTTCTAAATACCCTTTAAAAAGTATATACGTAATGGAAATTTTAAGTTTCCTATTCACAGCTTCATGCCATCATATTTCCCTAGTTTTGAAAATCAATAGAGGCAATTAATCATTTTGCCCAAAACTCAGGGACTTGAGATGTTTTAAAGGTGAACTGCAAAAGTTTGGGAGAGATACTCAAAAAAGAATGTGTCTGCCATTGTAGAAAAACTATCCCATGAGCTACAGATTATCATAGGCATTTTCAGTTGTTAAATTATTATGACCATATCTCTTGGGGCTCCAAGTAGAGACCTCAGACCTCAAAGGTGTCACATAAGCCAATATAACCCTCAAATCATGGGTAATGAAATAATTGTAAGCTGGGCTCTTAAACAAAGACTTTGATCTCTGAATCAGCCCAGGGTCAGGAATGTCTTGGGGTTTATTGCTGTGACTGTTAATGTCTTTCTCCTTTTTGTTTTGCTGGAATCTTTATAGTTAGTGTGGTAATGGCCTAGATAGAGAAAATACCGCCAACAGAAGAGTATTTGAGTCACAAGGGTATTCTCAAAGAGAGGTCTTATTTTTCCAGAGTGAGAGAGGATTCGGGAAAGGATCACAAGAGGACTTCTGCAAGATGGTACCCACTTTATTTTAGAGAAGTCCCTATCTTGCACACATTTAAGCAACATGCATATAATCACCAGACAAGGAAAGATCAACTGCAGCTGATAAATTTACTTTAGAGCTGTGGTTCTCAAATGTTATTATTCATCAGAATCATTATAGGGCTCGTTAAAACCCTGGGCCTATCCTAGAGTTTCTGATTCAGTCTGTTTGGGGCAAGGCCTAATAACTGGCATTTCTACCAAGTCTCCAGAGTGGGTGATTCACTAGGTCTGGGGTGGGGGTGATAATTTGCATTTTTAATAAGATCCCAGGCTGTACTGCCAATGCTGCTGATCCAAGGAGCACACTTTGAGAACCACAGGGTTAAATCAAGGGACTTTTGACAGTCAACTTTTTTTTAGAAAAAACATTCTTAATCACAAATAAAACTACCAGTGGAATGAAGACCTCAGTGGGTTTCAAGTACCAGGATACTGAAGAATAAATATAGATAAGGATGTTAAAGACAATAATAATGACAATGATGAAACTGACATTGTTACTAGAAGCTAGACATTCTCTAATCCTCACAGCAATTCTTTAAAGCAGATATTATTTATCTCATTTTCTTGGATTAAAAACTGAAGCTCAAATCTTTCTGAACACAAAATCTAATTTTTTTTTCTGCCTCACACAACAAGTAAGAAATAACAAGATTAAAACAAATGTCTTGGCTTTTTAAGACATTAAAAGTCAGTTTCCAACTGACAAGGCATTATTGGTTTACACTAGGCTAGCACAGAAAGTGATATCAGTAAATTATACTTAATATTGACTGTCGCTAGACTTCACTGTAATGAAATACCATCTTTTGGTATATAGAGGAAAACAAGATTTTTTTTAAAATAGACTCTTCAGTGTGAATTAACTTATTCAACTGGAGGGGGAAAGATCTCCGCCAACTAGGACAACTTCAAGTTGTAATTAAGAGTAACTCTCCATGCTGTGGGCTGAGTGACATCTGGTGCCTGTCCTGGAATCCAAACAAGTCATCAGTAAGACACTTTAATTAGTGCACAAACTCCACATTCTGTGATGGTATTGCAGGATCCCCAGAATAGGGCAAGAGGCCAGATTCTGACACTAGCCCTCTTTACAAATTTAAAATCATACTACTGTTCCTCAGGAAAAAAAGTTATAATATTCCCTCCTCCCTTTGAGTAGCAAGTCAAATAAAGGCTTTCATGTTTTAAATAGTTATTGATCCAACTGATTTATGAGTAAAAGGAGGTAGAGGCAAATAATTGGATGAGTTTTCCTCCTGCTATTTATGATTAGATTTGAAAATTTTTGTTTCTGAGTCAAAACAACTCAAGTCCCTCAAGAGCTGGTCTCTTCCCCCACAGAAGAACCTACTAGTTCCCACTAAGGTCCTGCCACACTAGAGCTCGCATCAGAAAATGGAGGCCTATACCCAGTGCCACCCCCATTGAACAAATCAAGTGTAAAGTTATATACTTCTTAGAAGGAACTGAGTTCCCATTCCCAGAAAAATTTGCAGCCTTAACACTAAAAGGACGCCCTTAACCTGTTGAGAAAAATTGCACGGGACTGGGAGTCAGGGCACCTGGGCTCTAGGGGCAGCTCTGCCACTATTTACTGTAAGCTAATTTATACCAAGCCTACTCTGAGAAGGGATTTAAGGCAGCCAGCCAATAAGTCACTAAATGCATACCTTGGGCACTAATTTTCAGTTTTCTGGGCCTTGGGTTCCTTTTCAGTCTGTACGAGCAGATGGGACATGTGCTAAGGGCACTTCCAACATGAAGTCTTTATGATCGATCATCAACATACCAATGGGAATTGGTATTTGCTCAGCAGTTTGGAATTTAACTTTCATGCACATCACCCTTCTCACTTGACTCTTAAAACTATCCTAGGAAGCACATAGAACAATCGAGAAAAGAGAAAATAAAAAATGTCAATCATGAGTTGTTACGATTTGGTAGTTATAATCCAGGTTTTCTTGGGTGCATTTTCTGCTATGACCCTAAAAATGTAGAAAATAGAACAGGCTACAAATTATTCTATGAGAAAACAAGAGTTCTGGTAGTCTTCACCTCCTTACTCGCTGTGCTTCAGTGTCCTCACCTGCTTAATAAGGATGCTGGGCTAGAAGATTTTAGTGCCCCTTCCAGTATTACCATTTTGTGAATCTGTGACACACAAAGCAAGCTATTCATAGCATCAGGTCAACCTCTGATCTGGTCCTTGCCTTGATAACCTGCCCAGAACATAGCCCCTTAATTCCTGCAAATCTGAGGCCATTCTTTGCTCTCACCAGAATATCAGCTCTTACATTTCCCAGGGATTGGCCTCCTGTTGAGTGTGTGACTTATCCTTGTCACTGTAATCTCCTAATACTAATTTGTGCCTTCTACAAAAGGCTTTATTCACTTATCTACCCCTCCCACTCCTCTCCAAAGGCTGTGCTAGACTTTCTATGTACCTGCCTCTTCCATGAGGAGTTCCAGGCTACCATTCAAACCCAGATTTTCCTCCTTCTACCCCTTCTCCACCATCCAGGTACCTGCTTCGTCCTTTCTTTCACTGCCTATGAGTTTGACAGAGTTGGAAGATGTCAATTTGCATCAAATGGAACAAATTTGAAACCTATCCAGCAAGTCCAGATGTGAACGGCTGGTGGAACCCAAGCAACAAATGATGGATTGACATTAGAAAACACTTTTTTCTAATGACTAAAACATCAAAGATGGTACGTTGCTCCAGAGAGATCTGAGACCTCTGCTACAACTTCTCCCTTCTTCCTACAAAAGAGTTTGATAAGGTATCTAGAGGAAGCTCAAATTATTCTAGAGCAGATGAAAGAGGAAAGAGAAACATACACACACACACACACACAATAACCAAATATTATTCCCTTTCTCTGTCACAATTATGTCCCTGTTGTCTAGAACTCTGGCCCCACTGAAACCCACCCAAGGATTTTTCTGACATTTACAGAGACAAGATTACAGTTTCTGTAATCCAAAATTCTGAGATTCTGGATTAGTGGTATATTCTTTGACAGCATTTTAGTCTTCAGCGGACGTTCTAAGTTTACACACAAACAGGCCTATACTTGAATTCCTACCACTTAACTACACACACACACACACACACACACACATACACGATAGCTTTTAATCAACTCCATAATACAAATCACTGTCATGTGCCTTGTGAAGACACAACCACATCCAGCCACATCTTGCTCAAGGCTCAGTTATAAGATTGCTGGGATGTCAGGATTTAACTTGCTCTGGCCTAAAGCAGCTAACTCACCTCCAGAATCTCAGGTTTTCTTTTATTGTTATTATTATTATTGTTTTTGTTGTTGTTATAGATTTAGTGGTTACAATTTACATGGGTATATAACTTAGCCATGAAGTCAGGTTTTTAGTAGAGCTATCACCTGAGTAGTACATTGTATCTGGTATTCTTTAAACATGTTCAAGCCTATGATTCAAATTGATACCAAGGCCTCAGGGCTTATTTACAATCTGAGAATAAAATCTTGCACTAACATTTCCCCAGTTCAACTTTGCTTTCATTCTGAGTGTCCAGTCACATGGGTACAACTATCCTTTCTAGTTCTATATCTACAACATTTCCTATTGTCGGTAAACCTAGTCCAGATCAAATTACACTTTTCATGAGCTATTGGAGTAGCTTGGAGCCAGGTAGAAGCCACCATGTCCCCCAGAATCACCACTGCAAGCATTTTCCACATTACTGGCATATTTCCACAGCCTAGTTCCAACTTGCAACTTCCTGACTCAAAAACAAAGTCCTGTGAAATAAGCTCAGCCATCTCCTCCTGGCATTCAAGTCTCTTTATATGATCTCCCCCAAACCAAGCTCATCTCCCACACAATGGCTGCTGCTTCCCAAACTCTGATCCTTAGATATCACAGTCCCCTAGGCATATGCTGTCCTTTCCCCAGTTCTACTTATAAAAGCCTCCTCCTATTTATGAAATCTCAGTTCAAATGCCTTCTCTAGGAAACCTTTCACAGCTGCCCTCTTTGTCATCTACCTTGTTATCTACTTGGTCTGCTGGGACACTGCCTTTTGTTTTTGCAGAATTAAGATCCCTCTCATTTGTTCACCAAAAGTACTTTATTTGTATCCTTTCTAAGCCTTATATCATCTGTTCCCCAAATTAAAATTATTTGCAAATCTATCATGTCATCTTCCCCTGGATTTGATAATTCAGTGTTTAACATCACATTTCCCATGGGAATTAGGGCCATATCTGACGTGTAGACCATGTTAATAAACATTTACTGAGTTAGACTGTTTGCTCATGGATGTTATGTCCCCATAATGAACCTTATTTATTCTCCCATTTATAATGAGCTCATGCAGAAATTAGAGATATTTCTCAAATATAGAGAAAATTTGTGAATTCAGAAAATGCTCTATTTATTTTACTGGGTCTTACCAGAAACACATGGTCATGAATGGCTTCAGGAAAAGCATCTTTGGAGACAGGTTAGCACCCAAATCTTTTCTAGTCTAACCTCCAGTACAGTGCAGAAATTTTATCTCATCATCCCTTAATATTCTCAGGGATGGGAGACTCATCCTTCTACTTTAGAAGGTGAAACTGTAAGTGACCTAAACCATATTCCTTCATTGGAGGCAAAGGTAAAAGTAGCTCCTCTCTGAACAGTTAGCTTGAGAATAATTTATGGCAGTTAATTAAACCCTAGCCTGATATTTTCTATTTTTAAAGAGGCAACCAATTATTTACTTATTCATTTCCCTTGATGTACTTAGGAGCACTTTTAAGTACATTGTCAAATGTCAAGCAGAGGTGAGTGGCAGCCTGGAATTAAAGCAGTCACTCTATGCCCGGGGCTCAGCTTTTCTTGGTCTGCTGGGCACTATGACTTCTAAATGAAACTCTGTTATGCTCTAGTGCACTACACTTTTTTCAGATTTCATTTTAATAACTTTATTGACATGTCAAGGTAGACAAAGTTGTCAAAGGTAATATCAAATGGTCAAATAAATCAGAGCTTGATCTATCCTCATTTCCCATTACTCTACTGTCTGTTTCTAACATAACCAGGGTCCGTTCACAAATCTCTGATGTTTTGCAAATGTCAGGCAGACTTTTAGTTTCTCCTTGAAGATTCTTCCTATCAAGTTATGGATCATAAGCCTCTGCTATTTCGTGTCTATGAGAGTTTGGTCTTTAAACACTAGCCTGTAACAAAAGGCTTTGTTTCCCAGGTCTTGGCTTAGCTTCTCAGGTGGTTGTGCATGGAGATGTATAAGTTTTGAAAACGTGAGTAATCATTTTCTATTCCAACCACCATGGGAGACATTGCTAATTAATCATAGCCCTCTTTCCTGATGAGCCCAAACAGGCCTCAGCATTTAGCAAGACTGTGTTCCCGTCAGTCACTACCAACCTACTAGAGGTAGAACAAGAGCTAAAGCCTATTTGCTATCTCAGAGTCTGGTTAAAAAAAAGTCACACTAGGTCACTGAGAAGAATCATAGAATGCTAGAGTTGGTCAAATCTATGCTTCATTAAACTCAATATCCTATTATAGAGGCAACTACAAAGGAAGGGCTGAGGGAGGGATCAGCGTCCTCTTTGACATCAAACTTAACAGCTGTCTCTCCTTGGTACTTCTAATGGATCTGCACTTCATGCAATTTACCCAAGGCCGTGTTGAATTCTAATTTGCAGACGAGCAATAACTAAGTCAGCAGATACCTACATACAGGTGAAGGGGCTGGGCTGGCTATTGGCAACTGGTTGATAAAAATTCCCCTGAGATTTCTTGACACCTTCAGTGTCAAGTTTGAGGTGAATAGTGTTTTTATTTTATTTGCTTTACATTTTTATTCAGAAGGCCCTTTTTCTAATTTGTCGTTCCCTTTGCAGAACCTATATACATCATACTTTTGTTCCTTCATAGTTAGAAAACAAGTCTTGAGTAGCTGCTATGAGTGATATATATTTTATTTACAATCCCCCATACACACACACACACACACACACACACACACACACACACACACACACCATGGAGAATACTTCTACCTCAGGAAAGTCACATGATTCCTTGTCATGGTTACTTTAGTCTTTGGTAGATTGCTATTTTTCCAGTGAGACCCTCTGTCTTAGTCTGTTCCTACTGCTATAACAAAATATCTGGGGTTGGGTAATTTATAAACAATGGAAATTTATGTCTTATTGCTCTGGGGGTGGCAGTCCAAGATTAAGTCACTGGGAGATTCAGCAGAGGTGAAGGCTGCTCTCTGCTTCCAAGATGGCACCCTGGTGCTTCATCCTCACAGGGTTAGGCAAAACAGAACAGAAAAGATGGAAGGGGAAACAGGTCTAACTAGTTCTCTTCAGCCCTTTTGAACATGAATCCCATTCACAAGAACAGTGCCCTTATGACCAAGTCACTTCCCAAAGACCCCAAATTTAATACCATCACCTTGGTGATTAGTTTTCAACATGTGAATCTTGGAGTGATACATACATTCAAACTGTAGTATCTTCTGAGTCACCATGTCTAAAAGCACAAATCCCATCCCTAACAATTCCTTTCCCCTTTCTGTTGTATTTTTCCCCTTATACTTACCACCATCAACATGCTCTGTGTTGTACTTATTATTCTCATTTTTTTCCCATCACTAGGATGTGAGTACCAATTTTTATCTGCTATGTTCACTATACTCCCAGCACCTAAAACACTGCCCAAAGTATAGTGGGCATTTAGCATATTTGTGGAATAAATAAAGAGATAAGCACTCTGAGGTAGATCTTATTAGTAGTATTCTACCAATGAGGAAACAGAAGTTCAGAGAGGTAGCTTGCTAAAGGTCAGAAACACTTCCTCTTCCATGAAAAGAGAAGAAAAGAGAGAAAAAAATTACCTTGAAAAAAATACTTCCCAGTTGGGCATGGTAGGTCACACTTGTAATCCCAGCAATTCAGGAGGCCAAGGCAAGACGATTGCTTGAGCCCAGGAGTTTGAGACCAGCCTGGGCAACATAGCAAGACCTCATCTCCACAAAAAATAAAAATTACCTGGGCATGGTGGTGCACACCTGGGAAGTTGAGGCAGAAAGAGCACTTGAGCCTGGGAGGTCAAGGCTACAGTGAACTATGATCTTGCCACTGCACTCCAACCTCAAAATTGTTAAAATATATACATCTATTAATTTGGAAATAGGTTGAATAGTGTGCCATAGATGCGCATACTTCTCATGTGTCTAACAAGTATGTAGAGTCTTTGCCCTCATGCTTAGGATATGTTCCTGAGCTTGTGTTAAAAGTTTTATAGCTAGTAATGTTCCTCCAAGGGTCTATCTTTAATGGTGTGCCTTAACCGAAAAGACAACAGCAAATATACTCCTGGAAAGTAAAAATTATGTTAACTTCATTCAATTCCATAACAACAATGACTTGCATTTGTAAAGCTCTAACCCTTTTTCAGTGTGCTTTCACATGGATTTAATTTAACATCACCCTTGTAAAGTAGATTGAATATTATACTACCTCCATTTTACAACAGAGAAATCAGGAAATCAAAGCAGCCACATGATTTGCTCAAGATCACACATCAAATAAAAGACAGTCCAGAAGCTGGAATTGGTAAAGTAATACAAACCTGGACTCAAATCTGACAGGCCTGGGTTCAAATCCATAGTTATGTGACTAAGAGAGGTTAATTAATTTTTCTGAGTCTTTGTTTCTACAAATGGGAACCCTATCCCATCACAAGGCTGTTGTGGGGTATAAATGCCATGATGTCTGTAACACAGTTAAGTCCAGTAATAGAGACATAATAGGCACACCTCAAAATCACCTCTTATTCCTTTCCCTGCCCGGGTCCCAGCTTTTCTCCCTGCCTCCTAGTGTAAAACTCTTCCAACCAGAACAACTACGCAACTCAGGATGGAGACACATTTTTTATGGACTTATTTTAAAGGCTAGTACACATTTCAGTGAATTTATCAGTAACTCGGTCAGAGAATTCAAGGACCCGTAGGGTATTTCACAGCCTAAATGCCAGATGTACTTATAGGAGGCCAAAGCATGTGTGATTAGAGTTGGGAGCAGCTACTGACTTTATCAAATAAAATCTAAGATACTGTGGTTTAGTTGAAGGCCTCCTGTGAGAAGTATTTTTCACTATAAAAATGCAATTCTTTGGTAGCAGGTTACAGCCGTCTTAACGTGCTCCAAAAGAACCGTCAGTTTTATAGTTCATTGGACAGATTCATTTTGATATTAATTGATGTTTTCTCATCTTTCACCTACAGTGTTTATATGCACAGCATACCTGTCAATAAAACAAGCTAACAGCATGCATCTAATACTACAGTACTGGTAACAATGTTTAGTTAAAAGCATAAAATTTGTTACAAGCATACAGCATTTACCGGTTGGCAAACACTGAGGCCATTTTGAAAAGCTAAAGGAGTCCCATAATGGTTTCCAAAATCCAGTTCCACTGCTGAATTCCAGGAAATGCTTTTTATTTATTTAGTACAGTGGAGATGTATATGTCTATTGCTATACACACAATGTAGCATACAGTGTATATGTGACAGCATTGACACTGTTTAAAGGGACTTTGCTATGGTTGATAACCTAGTGGTCAACAGTCATGATAGAAAACTAGCATTTTTACTATTTCTTATACCTTATTACATCACTCTTAATACAGCAGTAAATATGACCCCAAGGGGAGCAATTATATTAAGAAAGGGAACACAAGTCATCAATTGCCTTATGTTTAAACTTTAACATTTGCTTGTGAACATGGACAAGGCTGATCAGACCTTAGCTTGACATGACTCTAGTCTGTTTTTTTGTTTTGTTTTGTTTTGTTTTGTTTTTGTCCAGCTCATCTGGGCCCAAAACTCCCTATCTGTAACTTGTTAGCTGCATCTTAGGCCAACAGCCTGTCCCATGTACCTGAGAACAAAAATTTTCTGCCTTCCCTTTTCCCTCATTGTGATATTCAAGCAGTTTGTTAAGTTTCAAGACCCTTTCTAGCAGTTTTTAGCACTCCCTCTTCCTTCCTGTTTTCAGAGTCACCTTCTCAGGGTCTCTGTATATAAAAGATTGACTCACCTACTCCTTCCCTGGGATGTTTCTGGTTTAGGTTTTGAGCATATTTCTATTGCTATGGCCCACTTAATAAAGTCTTTCCGTACTGCCTGGGTTTGAGCATTTGTGTCCCTCCAAAGCTCATGTTGAAATTAATCCCTAATACAATAGTATTAAGAGGTGGGAGTCTTTAAGAGGTAGTTAGGTCATTAGAGTTCTGCCCTCATGAATGGGATTAATGCCCTTATAAAAGGGCTCCAAGGAGTCTGTTAGTCCTTTTCTACCCTTCTACCACGTTAGGAAGCAACAGCAAGACACCACCTTTGAAACAGACAGCCCTCACCAGACACCAAATCTATTGGTTCCTTGATCTTGGAATTTCCAGTCTCTAGAACAGTAAAAATCAAATCCATATTGTTTATAAATTGCTTCATTTAAGGTATTGTGTTATAGCATCAGGAACAGACTCAGACATTTACTTATGTCCAAATCTGTATTCATTTTTCTTCAATAATAGTTAATATTAGACTGGTATCTCCTTGTTTAAAAACCTCAGATTAACAATTTACTCAAAGATGAGCAAAAAGCCAGGTGGAGCACTCACTACCATTGTCATTGGATTAAAGTCTCTGACTCATTGCCAGGTTCTGAGCTATCTAAAAGCAGAAATCATATATGACTGTACATCCTTTTGCCCAAACCCCTAAAACAATACTAAGAACAGAGTAGATAGTCAGGTTATGTTGGTTGAATAAATTCACTAATGGCTTTTAGGCAATATATATTCATTGTTTGTCATGGATCACATACTGTTCTCTGCACTTGGAACACATCATGGACCAAACAAGCAAAGACTCCTGCCCTAATGGAGCTTATGCTATAAGATAAACATAAATTTTTATCAATAACTCAAAAAACAACAGATGCTGGAGAGGATATGGGGAAAAGGGAACACTTCTACACCATTGATGGGAATGTAAACTAGTACAATTTCTGTGGAAAGCAGTGTGGCAATTTCTAAAAGATCTAAAAATCAACCTTCCATACAATCCAATAATCCCCCTTCTAGGAATATACCTGGAGGAACTCAATCACTCTATAAAAAAGATATCTGCACACACATACATATTGCAGCATTATTCACAATAGCAAAAACATGTAACTAACCGTGCTGCCCATTGAAAGTAGACTGGATAAAGAAAACGTGGAGCCGGGCTCGGTGGCTCAGCCTGTAATCCCGCGCCTTTGGGAGGCTGAGGTGTGTGGATTGCCTGAGCCCGCGGGTTCGAGACCCGCCTGGGCAAGCGAGACCTCATCTCTACAATAAATCAAAAAAAAATCAGCCGGGCGTGGTAGCGCGCGCCTGTAGTTCCAGCTATTTGGAAGGCTGAGGCGGAAGGATCGCCGGAGCCCAGCAGGTCGAGGCTGTGGTGGCCGGGAGCGGCCACTGCACTCCAGTCTGGGCGACAGAGTGAGACTCCAACTCAAAAAAAAAGAAAACGTGGTACATTTACACGTTGGAATATTATGCAGTCATAAAGAAAAACTAAATTATGAACTTTGCAGCAACCTGGATAGAATTAGAGTCTATAATACTCAGTTATTTATCACAGAAACAAAGATGTACCACATGTACTCACTCATAAGCAGACCCTGAACATTTATCATAATACTATAAGAAAGGGATCGGCAGTAGTGGGAGACTGCCGGGGGGGAGAGGCACATAACATCAATAAGGGTACCCACACTTTACCTGTATGATGA
>CAUYQG010288440.1:0-18055 GCA_963574415.1 Tarsius wallacei | reverse complement strand
TTTTTTTTTAAGTTGGAGTCTCACTCTGTCGCCCAGACTGGAGTGCAGTGGCCGCTCCCGGCCACCGCAGCCTCAACCTGCTGGGCTCCGGCGATCCTTCCGCCTCAGCCTTCCGAGTAGCTGGAACTACAGGAGCGCGCTACCACGCCTGGCTGATTTTTGATTTATTGTAGAGATGAAGTCTCGCCAAGTTGCCCAGGCGGGTCTCGAACCCGCGGGCTCAGGCCATCCACTCACCTCAGCCTCCCAATAGAAGGAGGTGCAGGATTACAGGCTGAGCCACCGAGCCCGGTTCCTAATGCAACTATTAAAGAAGAAAGAAAATTAACATTTGATGAGTGCCTATGGCATCTTTGATTCTTGCTGGATTTTCAAAAAGTATCTCTGAAATCCTTGTAGTGTGTCCAGTCCGGGAAGTTCTCTAGTTTCCTTCTTTCTTTTTTTAATCAGGATTTATTGAGACGACAGAAAAGCTCCCACAGTGGGAAGGGTCCTGAGGAGATTGCCCAAGTTCTCTAGTTTCAACTGAGCCTCAGGGACGAAGGACTCAGGGAAGCACAGAAGTCCCCTTCTGCTTCGTTTGGACCATCACTGATAGCAGGTTCCCCAGATGATGTGGACACTGAGCAGTGAGCCGGCCCAGCCAGCCTTCGATGCCAAGCCAGCCCAGAACTAGCACCCTCTCTGGCTGCCCTCACTAGCACGGCTCCTTTGGGGAAACTGAAGCAGGCACAAAGACTGAATGGAGGAAAATCCATCCACGAGGGCAGAACGCGAAGTTCGCCCAGCCTGTCCAAGCACCCAACAAACAAACCACAAACAAATAATACATAAATGTCACGCACCACGCGAAACCTTTGCATCTGTTTTTTCATGAAGCTTTGAGTGCAAACTGTGTTATACAAAGTTGAACAATTCTTGAGTCTCCCTTCAAACAACAGACTTTACCATCAGCAATAACAACTGACCTCCAGATCCATAAATGCTATAGAGATATCTGATAAATATTAAATGAGCTTGAAACATGCTTATGAGATTGGAATCACCCTTCTCGAATCAACAGGGGAAAGTGACAAGGGTGGAGACATTCCTGTGGGTGTGAAGAGCGCTGAGAGTCAGATGCGGCTTCTTGCAGGGACACAGATGCTGCCTCCAGGACAAAGTTGTCCTCTGGTGGCCCGTGGGACACTTCTCAGGAATAACGCCAGATAGTTAACAATATTAATAACTCCAACACTTTGCAAGATTATTTAGGTAATTGGCAAATAAAGATTACACCTCAAATTCCTTCTTCAAATTCTAATTTGGGGCCCTGGACTCAAAAAAAAAAAGGAGGCATTTGTAAGTCAGAATTTAGCCACTGTGGGAGTTAGCATGTCCTAGGGTGGAGGGAAAAAAAATCAGAGAAAGAAATTGCACTAGAAAGTGAAATTGGATTAAAAAAAATCAATGAAGTAACCAGGCTATTAAAATGGAAAATAAGTCTGATGTCATTCTGAAAAATAAAGGAGTGAGTCACCTGCATAGCCACTTAATTAAGCACAGGAAGTAACAAGAGAGCTTGAGTAATTTTCCCCGTTAATGTCAGTATTTCAAAATGAGTGTGGCGTTAGGCCACTCTCTTTTAATCTGAAAGCTAAATCGGTTCTTTTGCCCTCAGGCCATCTTGAGATATTTGAAGTTGATGAAGAGCAAAAAGAAATGTATTAAAAATTATCCCAACTGCACCCAAACAGGGAGAAAGCTCAGCTGAGCTTTCTACTTCAAGTCCCCGGGGGCATTGAGTGATAGAAGCCGTGGAGCAGGCATAAGGACGCTGGGGCTGGAGCGCACTCCAGGTGGGGTGAGAGGGGCGCACGAGGGGGCACTGTCACAATGGGCTGAGAAAATGTGAGCAGAGGTCTTCCCAGTGTCCCTGGGGATTGCAGTGGTTTTCATTTCTGGCCTGTAGCAGCTGAGAGGAGCGGCCACCAGGTTTGGGTTTTAGCAGAAGGGCTGTAGGACATGCAGCACCTCAGAAGAATGTCTCCATTCTCCATTGGAGTCAGTATGGAGTAACGCAGGACCTGGCCAGCCTCCTCTTCTGCCTCTAGCACACAGAGCACCCTGCCACCATCCATCCTTGCCAGGATGCTGGGTCTGGGGTGCTCTCCAGAGCAGCAGTGTGGGAGTGCCCCCGTCTCACCCCAGGGAGGTGTGGGGACTGTCTTAAGGTATGCTTGGGAGTTCTGAGTCTGGGTCCTCTCCATCACAGAGGAGGGAGACTCCCGAGGTCACTGCCAGATCCCAAACTAGAGCAGGCTCTGATGACAAGGAGGACCAGGGGCTCTCCCCTGAAGCCTAGTGTTTAAGGCATTGCCTTGTCCCCCACTCTCTCTCTCTCCGAGCCTTTATCAAAGACCTGTTCCTTTTGGCAGTGAGCATTAGCATAGTTCACATCTAGGCTTTTTGCTGTTGTCAGTTATTTTATATCTATTATTTCAATTATTATTATTTAACTTTGCTAGTAGTATAAAAATTCAGGAAATTTAATCCCTACATCTTGCCTTCTGATTTCTGTAAGGATCAGGATTGGGCTTCTTTGGAAAACCGAGCACCCATGGGAGCGTGGTTGCAGCTAAGTGCAAAATGAAGGGGACTCGAGACTCAGGTCTGCCCTGGGCATGTGGAGTTCGCTGTCCTTGATCAGTAAGGCAGTGTGTCCTGAGCAACCCAAGCTCAAGTAGTGGTTAAAAACAGAAATTGGCCACGACCAGGCAGCTCTAGGTTTCAGACAGTACCATAAACCCCAAGGACCGCACCAGACACTTTCCCGATGTTAACCACAGAACACGAAAAATTCGTAAGGCTCTGTTTGTAACATTAACCAATGTCAGAAATGACCCCTCCCCCCATGATAGCTCTTGATGATTTCATCCTGAAGTTGACAATGTAGCACTGGGTTTT
Source organism: Tarsius wallacei (assembly GCA_963574415.1). Lineage (NCBI taxonomy): Eukaryota > Metazoa > Chordata > Mammalia > Primates > Tarsiidae > Tarsius > Tarsius wallacei. Next base: position 15,109 of record CAUYQG010288440.1, on the reverse strand, counting down.
AACTTTTAAAATGTTTCTCCTCCCCCATCACACCCCAAATAGGACTGCTTGATAAAACAACGCAAATAAATATTTGTTGTTCACGTTTCTAAACTATGAGCCAATTGAGAACCAGGTGGGCTAATCCTAATCCTCCTTCGAGGATTGTCCTGAAGTCAAGAGCTGCCACATGCATTATCTAGTGATAACAGAGCCCTGGGTTGCAATGCAGGGAGGTTTGGGAATAACAGGATATAATTACAACATCACGATGAAGCCGGGCTCGGTGGCTCAGCCTGTAATCCCACGCTTTGGGAGGCTGAGGTGAGTGGATTGCCTGAGCCCGCGGGTTCGAAACCCGCCTAGGCAGGCGAGACCTCATCTCTACAATAAATCAAAAAATCAGCTGGGCGTGGTAGCACACGCCTGTAATTCCGGCTACTCGGAAGGCTGAGGCGGAAGGATCGCCGGAGCCCAGCAGGTCGAGGCTGCGGTGGCCGGGAGCGGCCACTGCACTCCAGTCTGGGTGACAGTGAGACTCTAACTCAAAAAAACAATATCACGATGAAGAGTAGTGTCTTAGGGCGAAGTACATCCCCAGTAATGCTGGTTATTCTCCCCTGAAAAATCTCTCCTAATTGAAGAAACCAGTGGGGTCAGGATGGGGGTGGAAGGAGCTTTGTATCCAAGTGAATTACAGCATGGGCCCGGGAGTCTCACTTGGCAGGGTTTACCTCTCTGTGCAGCTGTGTTCAACTGTGTGGTCCCGGGATGCTCATTTCCCCTTCCCGAGCCTCAGTTTCCTTATCTGCTAAATGGAATCAGTAACTACACCTTCTTTGTAGGGTTGTGATGAAAGTCCTGGGAAGAGTTCGTCAGGGTCCCAAGCACAGGACATGTGCAGAACTTTTGTCAGAACAACTCATCACTTTGTTTAGGTGATGAGTTGAGAAGGCAGGAGAGGAAATGTGGACTGAACTTGAATAGATGTCGGTATACCCTGGTCTGACCTGTGGTCCTTGTATGGCCTCATTCAGAATCGCCTTCATGGCTGCATGATTTCAAATATCAGGGAAACAAGGAAACATGAGTGCAAGAGAGAACCCAGGGCAGGCAGGAGGTCATGGTAAACTGTTGTCTGCCAACTGCAGCGAGTGTCTCTCTAGGGGACAAGCACAGAGTGGTTTTACCCTGGTCCACATAATAGCAGGACAAGTCTTAAACCCACCACCCTGCAGTCCCTGTCCGCAGACGAGCAGAGCTTCAGCACGAGGTAGATGTGCCTGAGAGGCTGGCAGCTGCCTGCTCAGATGAAGGGTGGAATCCAGCCTCAGGCACCCAGGGCTTTTCGAGAAACCCATTCCCCAGGTCTTCACCCCCCTCCCCCACCTGCACAAACTCCCCCTCTCCCCTAAGTCTGAGAGTCTCTTGCTTGGTGTATGCAGTCAAGCTATGAACCGGCCTTGCGTTCCAGTCACTGCTGGAAAGTAAGGAAACCTCACTGATGTCCTGGAGTCAAGTCAAAAATCACTTTGAAGTGGAAGTCAGTCACTCACTTCAGGAGGAGGGAGGAAAAGGTGAGATAAAAACTCAGGCAGCTAAAGCCACCCCCTCCTCCTACCCCGCCCCGCCACAACATCCAGCTCTGGGCTCTCAGTTCCTAATTCCCAGGAAGGCCTCTCCCCCATCCCAGCAAATCCCATTCTCCCTTCATATCCCAACCCCTTCCTCCGATCCTCACTCATGTACTCGTCTGGTTTTGTCTGACCAAGGGGGACTGGAGCTCCAGTCCTGGCTCGACTGCTCACTGGCCTTGTGCCCCTGCTTTGGGGAAGGCCAGTGCTTGGCCACCTGCTCACCCGCTAAACAGGGACCCTCTGAGGGCTTGACTCGGAGTCAGTCTCTTTCTTCTCCCTATCCTGACAGCCTGCCTGGCCTGATCCCCGCCTGGGTGAATAAACATGCCCCACTCTCACCTGCCCTCACACCCCACCTACCTGGCCTGAATGCCACATCCGGCTGCCTTTCTCTGCCTACCAGGTCTGCCCCTCCCTTGCTTTCCTGCCCTGCCTCTGACCTGCCACCGGCACAAATGTGCGTGTTGCCGAGACCAGGGACAAGCTGCCCTTGTCACTCTCTTCTGTCCCAAAGATCAGCTGCATGAGAAGGAGTGACATCACCAGACATCCACGGTCTCTTTGCCCCAGGGGAAGTACGGCCTCCAACGCTGGGACATGGTCCAGCTCTCTCCTGGTCTCAGCACGGAGGACCTGCCGCTGTTCACTCCAAGGCCATAAGAACAACGCCACAGAGTTGTCCTCTCTCTGTGGAGCGCAGAGGGGCCTGGGCTATTCTACTAAAGTCCAAACCCCATTGATTTTCTGCCAGGCACCAGCTTCTCCAGATGTACAAACACATCCTGACTCCTAGAGATGAGATCTTTGCAAAGCCCTTACAGGCCCTGTTCCTCGACGCTCTGTGCAGGGATTTGGATGGGCATCTGGGAGGGGCATGGGTTTATATAAAGCCTGGTGCAGGAGCTATGTGATGGGTTTGGGGCTGTCCCACATCCACTCCTCCCCTGTCGGCCCCCAGTTTCCTCTTGGGGATGACTTTGTGTGTGTTTGGTGTGGGAGAATCATCTTAGGTGTCTGTCCTCCACCATGGAAGTCTAGACACAAACTCCTTTCTCTCTCTGCCTTTGGTCACTTTGGTGAACTAACCATGGCATGGAGATCCTCACCCAAGGGTAGCATCTACAGTGAATGAAGTGGGGACGGAGGATCAGCAGGTCCTGCTGGAACCCGGCACGAGTGACCTCTGCCATGAGACAGGTTTGTGCTTTCTGCTTTCCAAGTTCCTTGCAGTAGCTGAGTCCCCCCAACAATTCCCTGTGCCCCTTGTCACCTTCCACTCTGTCCTTTTGAATGAGCTAGCTGGAGTCTCTTTCTCACAATGATGGAATCCTAACTAATACCGCTGTGGACTCTGCGTAGCCTACAATGAACCACTGTAGCTGCACCCCCCACCACAGGGTCCCTGACAGTGGCCTGGGTGTAAGTGCCATTGGGGCCACAGAACAGGGGCACTGTCCTGCAAGCAGGTTACATGGCATGTCTCCTCTGGAGGGGGAAATCTTTGCCAACGTCTGTGTTGATGCCGCTCTCTTCTGGCAGAGCCTCTGTGTGTGTGAGAGAAAGATGTCCTGTGTATGACTAGTTGAGGCCAGAGTTGTGTGGTTGGTAAATTAATTTATCAAGACAGTTGTGGTTAAGAAAGGTAGATTTATTAAAGGGGAGATATAAAGATACGGTGCAAGAGAGTAGTGGGTAGGGCAGCAGCAAAGGAAGACTGTCTGTAACAAGGCAGGAGCTTTAGGGAAGTTTTTATAGGGCTGTGTTTGGGGAGGTTGTGTGTCCAATGTGCTGGAAATGTTCAGGAGGGTTGATTGTGGTCATCTGTTTTGTCGGAATTGTTTAACAATGGTTAGTTGTTTTTGTAACATGGCTAGTGAGTTTTTCATCACATTGGTTAAATTTCCCCTTGAAGCCTCTTTCCTTAATATAATTAACCCAATTGTTGTTGACCTATTTAGGTTTTATCTTCCTCTGCCAAAGAGGGAGAGTTTTTCTGACTAGTTGATTGGGAGAACATAGTTTCCTTTGCTGTTGTAATTCCTCTTAAAGGGTTGGTATCTTACACCCGGGGAAACTTTCTCCACCTGGGAGACAGCTGATGCTCCAAAGCACATCAGTGGCCAGCAACTCTGGATTTTCCATAACTCACATAGCCATTCCATGGCCTAAGAAGTATCTGCAGTCACCACATCAGCTGGCATGCCCAGGTCAGGTCCCCATGGGACCCATGCATCACCCTCACCTGGATCATCTGGATCCCAAGGATGCCCTTGTGACGCAGGCAAGGACTCTACAGTCCAGAATCTTGTCACTCACAGAAGTGTCAGAGGAATGATGCTCTGGGCAGCGAGGGGCCTGCAAAGGCAGTGGTTCCTCCTCCCATTATGCTCTTGATGGCCTATGATGACATACAATCCACAGATTTCCCTGAACCATTTTTCCATTCGTATAATTTAGTGGCATAAACTGTATTCACAACGTTGTGCAACCACCACAACTATCTATTTCCAAAACTTTTGCATCATCTCAAACTGAAACTCTGCACCCATTAACCAATACCTCTCCATTCTACCCTCTCTCCAGCCCCTGGGAACCTCTAGTCTAGTTTCTATCTTGATGAATTTGACTCATCTAGGTACCTTATATAAGTGGTTCATACAATATTTGTCCTTTTGTGTCTGGCTTATTGCATGTTTTCATGGTTCATCCATGTTGTAGCATTTATAAGAACTTCATTCTTTGTCAGTCCAAATACTATTCTTTTGTATGTATAACACATTTTGTTTATCTATTCATCTGTTAACAGACATTTGGATTGTTTTCACTTTTTTAGCTGTTATGAACAACGCCGCAATGAACATTGGAATACCGATATCTGTTTGAGTCTCTGCTTTTAATACTTTGGAATTGCTTGGTCATATGGTAATTCTGTTTCACTTTTTAATGAAACTTCAAACTGTTTTCCTAAGCAGCTGTACCATTTTCCATCGCTACCAGCAGTCTCTGAGGGTTTCCATTTTTCTACATCCTAGTCAATACTAATTATTTTCTGTTTTGTCTGTTTGTTTCTAATGAAGCCATCCTGGTGGGAATGGAGTGCTGTCTCACTGTGGTTTTGATTTGCATTTCCCTAATGACTAATGATGTTGAGTATCATCTCATGCGCTTATTGGCCAGTTGTTTATCTTCTTTATATGCTCCTGACACTCCTGTGTGCAATCAAAGATAAGCTGTGCTGAGTGTCCTTCCTCTCTTATCTGTGGTCCTGAAGACAGAGACTTTCCAGGGACTCACATCACACTCTGTCCAATTTCAGCGAAGCGAAGCTCTGCTTTACGATGGCAGGCAGGATGGCGGGAGAGGCCAGCTCTACTAACCCCTTTTGCTGTTTCCTAAGTGGGTAAAAGGAATCTTAGCAGAGCAGGATTATGTGAAGACCTGGTAACAGGCAAGAATTGCTGGTTGGTTAGTTTATTGGCCGAGACTTCCCCTTTTGCACAGTTCAAGTAATCATAGTGCGTGTGGCAGAAGGAACTTCGGTGAGTGGGAAAATACAGTGCCCCACAGCACCTGCGTAAAGAAGGATCTTCCGTGAGCAGAGGAAACCCCCACGCAAGGCATGGGCACTGGCCACTAGCCCCAGAGCATGCATTACCTCTGCCTTTTTCAGGCCAGCCTTGACCCTGCTTGCCCAAAGAAACAACTGTGTTCATTTTGACTGACTTCTTTGGTGACCCCTGACCAGCAGCATGCCACCAAAATCATAAAATAGCCATGTGTTTTCTCATGGGCTGATGCCAAGATGCAGCAAGTCACCCTTTGGCTGTTAGCACTCTTCCATGGTGGCATCTATTGGCCTGCTGAGTCACACCACAGGTGTGAGCCGCCCACCTCTTGTGCGTGAACTTGGCCATTTGCAGCCTGTGGTTCTCTCATGAGTCAGTGACATTGGGCCATCACTCTGAGCAGATGTTATGGAGGGACACGGAGGTCACAAGGCATGCATCAAGATGGTGAGTTCTGAGTCACTGAAGAGAAGTTTTTTAGAATAAGCTGAGTCATTGTTATTTCAAGGACCACGCTCAACTGTAGACATGTGCCAATGACAAAGTCAAAACCTGGGGCATATTGTCTGATGAAAATTCAGAAGTTTCTATAAAATATAATTTTGAGCAGAACTAGATAATTTTATCTGATGAAACTTGCAATTTTCCATAAAACTTTAAAAATCAAAATGTAGAGAAATTAATTTCTTACTCATTCTAAAGTAACAAAGAGTGATTCATATACAGGGGTGCCAAAAAAATGTATGCACATTTTAAGTATAATGGCGTTAATCAAATGAACGCTAGCATCACTATGCGACAGTCAAAGAAAATGGCAGAAGCAGTTGAGCGAATGCCACACTACGCGTTGATACCACAATCCAACTTCGTAAAGTAATGCATAGATAACAGCGCTTAAAATGTGTATACATTTTTTTGGGACCCCCACATTTAAAGGTTTTAAATTAACTTCCAAATTTACAGCTTGCTGTACATTCAGTGCAAAGTGGGGGAGGGTACAGGAGAATGAGGAAGACCCAGGGGGAGGGAGTTCCCAGTTCACTCAAAATGTAATCCAGGCATCTATTCTTGTAACTATCTGTAGCAATGTTGACGTTTCTGGTTTGGTTTTTGAATAGGAGGTCTCCTTAAATTCTCTAAATAGTCAAAGTTGGCATCTTTTAAGATGCCTTTTTTTCTTTCTTTTTTTTCCCTTTCTTTCTCTCTCTCTCTCTTTTTTTCCTTTTGAGAGACAGGATGTTGTCCTCTAATCCAGCCTGGAATAAACAATTATAGATCACTGCAACCTCAAACTCCTGAGCTCAAGAGACCCTCTCACCTCAGCCTACCGAGTAGCTGGGACTACAGGCGCGCACCACCATGCCCTGCTAATTGCTTTATGTTTTGTAGAGAAAGGGTCTTGCTATGTTGCCCAGGCTGGTCTCGAATTCCTGGCCTCAAGGGATCCTCCTGCCACAACCTCCTAAAGCACTGGGATTACAGATGTGAGCCACTGTGCTGGGGCAAGATACTTTTCTGTGCCCTAGAGTGTCTTTCTTTTTCAGGGATGGGCTGGTGGTTTCTCTAGGTATCCTCAGCCACGCTGAGTCCTCCTGGGTCCTGAGGCTGGGTTGTCCAGTCCTGGTGGAGTTAAGGATTGTGGTTTGGGTGAAGGCTTTGTGGAGATAGCTGGCCTGGCTCCCCTGTACTCTCTCTCCCCTGGTGGAGCGGGGGGACTTACTGCTCTGGAGATGTGAGCTTGGGGTGGAATACGGGCTCACTTCAGGCTGGGCAGGCTGAGCTCTCACCGTATCTACTCAGCTCCCAGGCAGGAGGTGCCCACATGGGGAGGCCAAGACTTCCGGAGCAAGTTCCTTCTTAGCAGAGAAAGGCTGAGCTGCACCAGCAGGTGGAGAATCAGGGAGCAGCAAAGCAGCTAATCTCCTGGCAAGGTGTCTCAAACAGCCCAGGGCCACTGGTCCTGAGGTACGGCCCTGACTCCCTCATCCATCCCTGGCATGATCCTCCCACCCTCTGTCTCCTGGTCACTTGTCAGGCCCTTTGTCCAGCTGAGATTTCTCTCCCCTCCTCCCCACAAGCTGCTATGACTTTATTACACGTGTAGTGGGTTTGTTTGGGGGGTGAGGGAAGGCACGGGAATCAGAATCACTGTAGCTCCTACCGGTCTCGCATCTACCCAGGTCTTTCTCTCCGGCAAAACCCTACAAGGTCTCCTGCATGGACAACTTTCCCAACACCCTCTTGCCTTCCTCACTCCGCCAACCTGTCATCCAGTTTTAAACATGCCCAGACGGCCAGCGTCATGGAAGCCAGCACCCAACAAGTTGTCCACTTGGACAGCTTTCCACTTCTCTCTCCTGGCATTTGGTTTGTATTGGTTACAACCCTAAGCAATGGCTTGAAGCCAGGCAGCAGGAAAAAGTAGACTCCTCCTCCCAGCCCTGGCTTTGCCTCTTGTGCTGACCCATGTGTCATCTGCCTTCTGTCCTGCTCTCTGTCCTCCCAACTTTCCATTTCTTCTTCCTCCCTTTCCCTCGTCTCCTCCTCTTCCTCTCTCTCCATCTGTTCTCTCTCTCTCCCTGTCCCTCCTTTCTTCTCTCTTCCCTCCATATACCACTTTTCCGATCTTGTCCTGCCCTAGGTTCCTGAGCATGAAGAAGCCAGAATTGCAGTCCTGATGCCTCACAGCCCGCCACGCTCCCTGTGTCCCCTTCTCAGAGGCCAGGGCTGCTTTCCTGCCTTTGGTGAAATACCACCGATGCTGACCATTAAAATTCCCCTGCTTCAGCCAGCCCAGGCCACAGAGCAAGCTCTAGCCTTCCTGCCTCTCCTCTTCATTACTGTCCCTAAAGATAGACTTGGGCCCTTTCTCTGAGGCAGGCACGGCAGACAAGGAAGTGATGGTCATTGTCCTTTGTCATAGTCCTGGGCCTCCACTTATCCCCGGGGGCATCTCCCCAGCTCCCTTTCTCATTCTGAGTGACATTCTCTGGCCAATAGCACAGCTCTTCCTGGAGCCCTCTGGACCAGCACAGCTGCCTAGCCCTCTTCCTGTCCCCCACACCACTAGAATGTCCAAGGCCCTCCTGACTTGGTGGCCTCCTCCCCAATACAAGGATGTTCCCCTGGGGTGTTCTGTTGCATAAATTCTTCCAAGAATTCATTGCCAGGAAAAAAAATTCCCCGAAGAATTGGTGTGTTTTATTAGACAGTATGATCTGCATTCTGCCCTGCTTTCCTTTTTTTTTTTTTTTTCCTTTTTTGTCCTTTCTTTCCTTACCAGGAAGCTCATAGCTACACCAGTGTTGATTATGGATGCATTCATCCAGCTCGCTTTTCTAAACATTCTTGGGTGTGCATCCACGTGTGCTTACCGGGAGATGAGTGTGAAGAAATCTGTGGGAGGGCTGTCCTTCCTCTCGCCTCTCCCAGTCCCCTCCCACAATGGATTTGGAGATCAGCACTCCCCGCCTGCCACCCTTGGGATCACCACACTGCCCAGAGCAGTCTTGGGCTCCCTTTGCCCCATGAAATGGGAGCTCTTCAAAGAGAGAGAAATCACCTCGGTAGACCAGACCGGAAGTCTGCAGTGCCTCTTGGCCAGGGGACCAAGTTACTACCTTCCTCATGAAAACCCTCTGGCAGGCAGCAGCTCATCCAACAGACGTGAAAGCGAGTCAGCGGTGGTGCTGCTGGGAGGGAATGCAGCAACGTGGGGAGACAGGAGCTAGAAGGCCAGGCCTCTTCTGCATCGGGTGTGCTGGAAAACAAAGCCGGAACTAGACCAAAGCAGGCTAGAATGACACCCAAAACGCCAGGAGCCAGGCATTTTCCAGGGGTGGGAAGCCCCATGGCCATCATGTTACAGGATGACCCTCACATTCTAGGAAAGAGCAAAATGAGGTGATTTTCTGCTCTCCTCTTTTACAGCTCTCACCTCTCACTCCCTCAGGGACAGCATAGGAGAAAGGAGAGGAAGACTGGTCTCCTCACAGGTTCGTAGGTGGAGGAAGGGGATTCTTGGCAATAAGGAAGGTCAGAAACTGTCAAATCAGCATTGGTGAACACAGCAGGCCCTCAGGAAGTTCTTGTTCCATCCTAGGCAGTCTTCACCCCAGAAGGTGGAGATGGATTTGCAAATGCTGACAGATTCCCCTCAGACTCTGCAATTGAGGGCTTGGAGGTATTTCTGCATCTTCTTTTGTCTGCCTAAGCGCCTCAATAAACAAGGTGGACACTTGCCATAGCTGGGAACTATGTCTTTGGAGTAAAGCCCTACCATAGACCGAAGGGCTTTTTTTTGCCTGGGAGAGAAAGGCTGCTTTCTATAGGATTTAAATATTCAGCAGGGTTTCACAGAGTAACAGCTGAAACTTCCTCTCAAATGATAACTCATGTTTGGACATTGACATCATCCCATCTTTTCTTATTTATGTGCACACCCCAAGGAAAATAGAGATACAGAAATCATTTTAAAGTTAAAGTATGGCATTGAAGCCACCGATAGAGCCAGAAAAGTGCTTCAAATAAAGTACAAAGTTTGTTGCAGCACAATTCACAATTGCAAAGATGTGGAATCAACCCAAATGCTCACCAACCAATCAGTGGATAATGAAAATGTGGTATATTTACACTATGGAATACCATTTGGCCATCAAAAGGAATGAAACAATGTCTTTTGCAGCAACTTGGATGGAACCAGAGAGCATCATCCTGAGTGAACTCGCAGGAACAGAAAACAAATCACTGCATGTTTTCACTTGTAAGCGAGAGATAAACTAAGCATGTACAAAGGCATAGAGAATGGTATGATGGACACTGAACACTCAGAAAGGGGAGAGTGGGAAGAAGTGGAGGGATGAAAAATCACAATGTGCACAGGTGAGAGTGGTGGGTGCACTTAAAGCCCAGACTTCTTCTCCATGATACGATGCAATCATGTAACCAAAAACCATTTGTACCCCTTAAAGCTACTGAAATAAATAAAAAATGAGAACATTAAGTGCAGAGTTTATGACCTGAGCCCGTGACCTCAACTACCCCACTCAAATACAAGGACAGGCAGACATCAATCACAGAAGGCCTCCAGACCTCGCGCCATCCTCACCGATGTGTTGGGTAAGAGTGTGAGTTGGGTAGAGTCATCCTTGAATTCCAGACTTGGCACCAAACCCGCTCATGGGAACAAAGCTTCCATTGTCTGCATCTCTAAACCTCTTCCATGTACTTGCCAATCAGCCCATTGTCAGCGATGTGGGGCAGGATGGGTGTCTGGTCACCAATGGGCCAGTGTCTGGAGCAGCCTCATAAACATGGGTGCAGAGGTTCGTGCACACACTTACTGAGCACTGGTTCTCTCCCCTGGGCGCCAACAGTGTACTTCCTTGATGGCAGGAGGGGCTTGAAAGGGGCACCCGCCTTTTCCTGCATGACGTCAAGCCTCTTCCCGAATCGTGTCACATGACCCAAGAGAAAGACTTGAAGCACAGGGGATGGGCTGAGAATTGGTTCGTGCTCCTTCCTTTGCTTATCTGTCTTTTCAGGGCCACTTCTGTCCCAAATCACGAGCAGAGTTTGGGATGCGGCTTGCTTAGAGAACAGCATCTGCCCTGCCACCCTACTTCTTCGGCCCCAGCCTTGAAGTTCTTTCAGGTCCTTGCAGAGGCCAGGCTCTCTCTTGCTCCAACACTTTGCTCAAATTGGGACTCATTCCCTTCCATGTTGGCCTGTCTCCTCCTTTCTTCCTTCCCTTCCTAGCCTGGGCTACGGCCTCCTGAGGGCCCTCATGGCCCCTGTCTCCCCACCCCATGCCCTCACTGCACTGTGGTATTTGTCTTGTGGGCCTTCCCCTGGGCAGGGACCAAGTCAGTCTGAGTCACTGATGTATCTTGAGTGGCCCTCACAGAACTCGGCAGATAGCAGACTCTCAAAAACATGTAATGTGTGGAAAAACCCTGGGTTCACTGTGAGAGCTCAACTGGATAGAATCTGTAGGATCTCTTCAGAGCAGCTAGCAGGCGGACTTCTGTACCAGGTGGATGGCGGGTCCTCCACGTCCATCAAGCTGGTCAGTTCTAACACATGGGGCACTGAATGGGAGCAGCTGACGTTTGGGGTAAATGATAAACACGTGGCTGGAAGGTGATGGGTTCATTCATTTTTCTGAGCGAGAGTGGCCTAGGCCAGGATTTCCGGGAGGCCTCTGTCGGCAATGTCCGCAAAGCAGGAACATCTGGGCAACCCTACTCTGTGTGAAGACCCACGGGATTTGCTTCCACTGGTTACCAGCCCCCAGTACAGTGCCGGACCTAGGGGGGCTGCTTAGAAACTGCTGACTGAATGAAGGAAAAGAAAGAATGAGTTCATGAACAAAGAAATCCTTTCTTAGAAAACCAATAATGTGGCCCCAGTTAAGTCTGGAGACCTTCTCATTTAAATTAGGGGGGAAAAAAACCTCACCCTTTAATATATTTACAGTTATTTCCCACCCCCAGTATTTGCTCTCCCTAAGAACACGTGGAAACCCTGACCTGATCATCACTTAAATGCCCGTCACGGTGAGAAAGGTCCGTAGGGTGGAGTACAACCTGGCAATGAGAATGGGTCATGTCCACAGACGGCAGCAAGGACAGAGCTCAACAACCCGGCCAGAAGAAAGCAAACTGCAGAACGACTCCATTTATGTTAATGCACAAGGCCAGCAGAGAATACTCTGCATTGTTTTTAGACAAGCGCATACAATTTTAAACACCTGGACAGGAAGTTCCATACCACCCCGAGGACGGTGACATGGGATTGAGGACCCAGGGGCGGGGCGGGAGAGGTGGGGAGAGAGAATGAGCGGTGTGGGAATCCAGCTGCATCCCCCAAAAGATCTGAAGCCAATGTAGTAAAATGTTATTTGTTGAGCACTAAATGGTATCACACTATTAAGTGCATCTGTTATGCTACTCTCTAGAGTTTTGGTATGTTTGAAAGTTCTGCAAATTTTGAAGAAATGAGGTTCTCAAATATATCAGTAATAATTGAGAAACTAGTGGTTGCTTCACTAAGCATTGGCTATAGATCCTACCAGAGCTGTTATATTTGAGCAGTGTAAAAATTGTGCTCGTAAACAAGACTTCTTCTTTGAACTGAACTCTCCCAGTTTGCTAACTCCTCAGTGCAGCCTCTTTTGCACCAGACTGCAAGTTCTTAAGGGACTACCTCAGGCTACCCTTCCCGGAGTACCCTTGCCACTCCTTGTCCTAACTCCTCTCCTTGCCTCGACCCACCTCATCCTTCTTCTCACCATCCACAGACATCTGGGGGCCCATGTCCATCTCCAAACCATCAAACAACCTTTCACTTAATGACAGTGAGGAAAATATCTATGCACTTGCAGCAGGGGTTCTCAAACTCCAACATGCATCAGAATCTTCTGGAGCTTGTTAAAACAGGTTTCTGGGCCCCACCCCTAGAGTTTCTGATTCCGCAGGTCTGGGATGGAACCTGAGACTTTGCCTTTCTAACAAGTTCTCAGGTGATGCTGATGCTGTTAGTCCAGGGAACACACTAAGAAACACTATGCTGGACCACCACATCTCTGCCTTATTCTGTGTTGCATGTGCCAGTGAATGAATGGTACAGACCCTGGTCTGTCCTTCCCTGTGCCCTCTGCCCTGACATTTTATCATCACAACAATATCTGGCATCGATTTTTGTTTTAGTCCCTCTCAGCATGGAACAGATTTGGTCTAGACTAAGGCAACTCTTGGCCGGAAGAGAACATCTAAAATTCAATGAACATTATTGTGTAAGGAATGAAGAGAAGGATGGAGAGAAAGTCAAAGGGTCAAAGAAATTAGAAATGAAAGGAGGAGGAAACCCACAAGGCAAGAGAAAAATGGAGAAATAAGAATGTTTCCACCGATGCAAGGTATACCCAGAGCCAGCAGATGCCCTGCTTCCAGACCACAGAGAAAGAACAGAGGAGCTGTATTTTATTCCTGTATGCAAATAATCATCTCTAACCAGAAAACAAACAAGCAAAATCAGCCTCAGAGGAGGATAATTGACTGGCAGGAATTCTCTGTTCTAAAAACTCTTAAAACAGAGTCCTGTTGTCACCATCTCTTGCGAGGCCTTGAGATGTTCTTGAGTCCTGTCTGCACGGTCCTTGAGGCCCACGGCCCCCATGAGAGGGCCTTCCCTTGGCAGAGCCTGTGACCAGACACATGTGGAAGCAAGAAGAGAAAGCAAGCAGACCGTTTCCCACTTTCAGAGGCTTGGAGCTTAAACTCACTTGTCCTGGAGTTGGAAGGACAGGCAGCAAGCAGGACACAGATGGGAAGGGGAGGTGGTGGCAGCAGGGAGAGCGTTTCTGCTTTCACAGATGAGATTGGAAGCAGGAACCATCCGCTCTGGGATTCTCAATTCTCTCAGCACATGGGAACCACCTGGGCCCCATTCCTACAGAATCTGACGCAATCAGCCAGAACTGGAGTTTCCTTGGCAAGAACTTCCCCAGGTGATGTCACAGGTCAAGTTTGAACCTCATCAATCCAGAATAGAGTACAGCCATCATTCCCTGATACGGGAGATGAAGCTGAGTCTCAGAGAGGTAAAATGACTTGCCTAAGGTGACATACAATGGAACTACAGAAGAAAGGTGAGACTTCTGATCTTCTGGTGACTTTTCTCAAGTGGGGAGAAGCTAAGTCTTCTGTGGGTTTGAGAACCAATTGGGCCATTCTCTCCCCCATCAGCTTCCCGAGGGAGCGTTTTCCCTGCCAGGCACCAATGAAATAAACCTCAGGACTAGCCAGGAATAGAAGCCAGGACTTGTGCTTGCGTTTCCTGGTAGGGCTTTGTTCACATACTCTTGGAATGATTTTGGAATGTTCCTATCCTGCCTGGGGGTTCCTGGGAGACCTGATGCCTTCAGGCTGTCACCCATAGGAAGGAACACCTGTGTTTAGCCTGTGGCGGTACCCAGGAAATGGGCGTCCTCACTCATTGTATCCACTCCTAGAAAAGAGCTTGCCCCTTCAGAGAGTGGCACAGCAAGTTTAAAATATAGTGTCCACACAGGGACATAAGCAAGATGAAAAAATGAATCAGCCACAGAACAATAATTCTGGGCATCTGCATTTTACTGATTGTCCACCTTACCAGGCACTGGACCTCTGTCAAATGACCCCAGGACACCACATGAAAGCCATCTGGCAGGTAGCAGCCTATTGACAGACATGGGAGTGAGCCAGCACTGCCGCTGCTGGGGGAGGGAATGAGAAAACGTGGGGAGACAGAAGCTAGGAGGCCAAGCCTTTTTTGCATCTGGTTTGCCGAGAAAATAAAGCCAGATCTGGACCAGAGCAGGCTAGGATGACTCCTAGAATACTAGGAACCAGGCAGACTTTCCAGGAGCAGGAGGCTGCATTCCCTCCACTTTACAGGGTGACCCTCACACTCTAGGACTTGTCACATCGCCAAGGGGATACCCAGGGGCATCCTGGGCTGGTCTGACTGCCCACTCTGAGCTACCCCCAGCATTGAAAAGAAAGGGAGGCTGTGAAAGAAGACTGGCCGGCTGGCTCAGTCCTCAGTTTTCTCATCTATACAAGGGCTGTTCGTTGTAAAGATTCAACAAGATAGCATGTGTCACATTCTTGGGCTAGAGCTCAGCACGGTGTAAGTGATCTGGGGACATTAATTATTGCCATGGATGTTGGTATTCTGATGAGAGTCTAGAAGCCGCTTTTTCTACCTTTTCTCTCTTAAAAAGAATCCCACTCACCGTAGAAGCAAAAGCAGAAATGAGTAGCTAAAAGCCAATTACAAGCCTGAAAAGTCAATTTCATTGAAATGAAACATTAATATCATCCCTAGAACAGCCTGTCGTCTACCTGAATGAGTTTGTGTGGCAGAGCTCTGGCTTTTTTTTTT
>CAUYQG010288419.1:0-20406 GCA_963574415.1 Tarsius wallacei | reverse complement strand
AGTGTTACAACAGATGTCCCTTGAAGGCTGCTTAGACTCCAAGTGTGATCCAGTTGACAATAATTTAAGGTCAGGTGGAAGAAGTGCCCAGAATCTCTGTTGTGTCATGCTGCCGACTGGGCATGTGACTCGAGGGTCCTAACCCTGGCTGCTTCGCGTGGTGGCTAAATTCCTAATGCATACATACTTTTAAGTAATAATAATAATAAGCACTGTAGAGTAGTTTGAGACTTGCAGAAAAGTTGCAAAGAGTTCCTCTATACCCAGTCTCCCTATAAGGTCCTTAACGTTGTAGGTGACCTTGCACAGATACTTTCAAGCCATCTCTTGCATTGTGCTTTATGATGTCTCATGGGCCAAAGCAAGTCACCTGACCAAGCCCAGCACTATGTGGGCGGGGTTCCCCAAGGCAGGGTTCCTTGGCAGCTATCACTGTCACAGTCCACCAGAGACATCCTTTTAAGTAGAATAGTTTCCAGAATCTTTCCTAGAGTCTGAGACAGTCTACACGTTGCAGAAAACTGTCCTCTTTGCTTTTTTTTTTTTTTTTTTTTTGGCATTAGATTTCTTTGTAGCTGAGGGACTGATGTCCTTGACCACCTGGGGATTTTGGCCCTGAATCCTTGAGCCTCTGTGAGTTGAACAGCCAGCCAGCACAGGCTCCTCCCCTAGGCATCCCCGTCCCTAACAGGTGCCAATCCAGCATCCACTTCAACATTTAGAGCAGATTCTCAGTAAATTCCATGACGTCTTAAGGTTCTAATTATGGAAACCTTCCATTTCTCCTGAGGAAAACGGAAAGTCTGGTTTGTTTGGAAACACACAGACACCCTCTAGGACCCACCCATACGTATCTGATGCCTGTCTTGGGACTATTTCTCAGAGCTCAACCATTCCCTATTTGGAGGGTGGAAATTATGCTCATTTTGTTGTTGGGATGACTGAGGTGTGAACTCATACTGCATTGCTTTTGAATAATAATCATTACAGCTGATACTTATCTAGCGCTTGGAATGCCTCTGTCTTATTTGCTTTGCCTTCATAAGCCATTGATCTCCCAACAACCCTTGTTAGGTAGTGTTTGCTAGCCTCAGTTTCCCCGTCTACAAAATGGGGATGAGAGAGGTTAAGAATTCTACGGTCTCTTAGCTTGTAGGTTTTGGAGCCAAGACTTGATCCCCAGTGAGTCTGGTTTCCAAACCTGTGTTCTTCAGCTATTAGCAGATACTTCTTTGATTCTGAGGCTCTTAGATGGTCACAGCAGCAAAGAGGGAAGACAGGAGAAAGGGGAAGATCTGGACTTGGGTGTCACCCAGAGGGCCCTGAGACACCAGGGTTTGTTGTTGCATTCCAGGTTTTACCCTGAAAATTGTCCCAAGGAATCAAGGCTGCCAGGCTGGTCTCTGACCACTGGAGGTTTTCTTCTCACCTCCTGCCAGGCCTGTCCTCCTTCCCCGCCACTCACTGAAAATGCTCCAGCCCCAGGAAATGCCAGTGGCCTCGACTGTAGCAGTGCCATATTTAAGGTTCAAGCAAGGGCTGCAGAGCCTTAGCCTCGGCTTTACATTAATCCCCAGGAAGAGTCAGAGATTGATCCAGCTGAATGAAAGGGAGCAGAACTCGGGGTGAGAAGAGCCAGGCTCTAAGCTGCCTTTTAGAAGGCCATGCCTGAGACCCCATTACACTCTCTTAGCGGTGTGGCATCCATCACCGTGCAGGTCTCCTGCCCACCTGGCCGTAATGGGGTCAGGACATGACCCTGAAACCATGGCAGGAAAACAAAGCCACGCTGGCCTCTATCTGGGGGAAGAGTGTGAGCCCAGGAAGGTCGTCTTCAGAGCTGGCCTCTGAGGTGGTGCCAGGCGCTCTTGCTCTGTGGCCCTGGCTCGGCTTGGTGAGCACGGCCCAAGGTGACATGAACACGGGCAAGCCCGGCAGGGGTCTTCAACCTGGGTTGGTCCCCCGGGGAAGGCTGTCCACCTGTGGACAGCTCTCCAAAAAAGGCCACCTGTGGGGAGAACTTTTTTGGAGAGCTGCCCTGGCTGATGGTGATTCAGCAAAGGAGGAAGCAGGGCCCTGTGGGCTCTGAGCGGAACACGACGGGGGTGTGGGCAGGATTCCAGGTGTGCCACACCTTGCTGAGCACTCCTGAGGGCCAGCCCTGCACTGAGCAGGCACACACCTCCTCTTCGTGTCACCCCAGAACAACCCCATCCCATGTGGATGGGATCACCCTGACTTTACTGTTGGGGAAACAGAGGCACCAAGAGGGTCTTACAGCATATGAGTCTCGCATTTGGATTTGAAGTTCCGTGTCCGACCCAGATCCTGTCAGCACTGCACTGGTGTTTTCCATAAGTAGAGCTCTTCTTAGTGTTACTGAAATCTTAGTAGAATCCAATTCACTTGTTTGTTCAGCACATGCTAGCTGAAGTCCTACTGTTTGCCAGGCTCTGTTCTGGGCACTTGGGATGTATGTGTGAACAGGGTAGACAGAGATCCATTTCTCATGGAGCTTACCTAGAAGGGCATGCCAGTTACCACTGCTGTGTACCACACTGCTTCCAAATATTAGTGGCATAAAGCGACCGCTATTTTTCTTAAATCTCTTGATCGTGTGTGTCAGGAATCTGGCAGGGCTCGGCTGGATGACTCTTGGGTTCTACGTGGTGTTCACGGTGGTCCTCTCTGGTATTCTGCTGTACTGTCCAAGATGGCTTCACTCACATATCTGGTGCTATGGCGGGATGGGTAGGTTCAGCTGGGACTCGCAACCTGGCACCCATTTGAGGCCCCTGCAGCATGGTGGTCAGATTTTGTACATGGAGGCTCAGGGCTCCCACAGAGAAGGTTCTGAGAAGCCCAGTACAAGCTGCCAGGCTTCTTATGACCAACTCTCAGGAGTCACGTAGTGTCACTTCTGCCACATTCTGTTGGTCACAGGCCAGCCTGACCCCACCCTGTAGAAAGCATGTGACACGGGAGATACGGTAGTGTCCGTCTTTGCAGAAATACCATTTGCCTCAGAGAGGGGGAGAAGGCAGACAATAAAGCAGAACGAAAAGCAAATCATCTGGTGTGTTGGGGGTTGTAAGCATGGTGGCAAAACAGACACTTTAAAGAGGGGCAGGACAGGACCCAGCTGCCACTCCTGGGAGTTTTCTCGCCTAGGACATTCACATCCATGCAAAGACTTGTACACAAATGGTCTTAGCAGCTTGTCTGTAACACCCCACGCTGGAGGCAGTCCAGATGTCCATCAGCAGAGGGACAGACACCCAGTAACATCCGGCAGTGGGTCCTCCCTCAGTAATGAAGCAACGAACTATGGATTCATGTAACAGCATGGATAGATCTCAGAATAATTATGAGCGGCAGAGCCCACGTGAACAACTGTGTACGATGTGATTCTGTTTGTAGGAGGCTAGGAAACGTAAACTAATCTGTAGAGACAGATTCTGCAGGGGCTCAGGCCCCGGGTAGAGAGAAGTGGGGATGGTGGGCACTTCATGCTTGATTGTGGTAACTGTTTTACGGGTAAATACATGTCAGATCATGTCCCACAGCAGATGTTAAATTGTGCAGTTTATTGTATGACATTTATAATTAATAAAGCTGTTTTTAAAAAGAGCGCCAGGTGGGTTTGGAGTCCTGGGGAGGGGGCGTTTTGGCGTGGGGAGTATATCAGTACCCCACGAGCCACATCATGGGGTTGGCTTCCAGCTTTGCCTTCCTTCCTGTGTGCTGGCCTCGGTGGGTCACCCTGCCAGATGGGCAAAGTCCTCAGGGTCAGGCTGATGGTGCTGCCATCTCCCCGAGTGAGGAGAAGAGCAGAGTCTGCAGAGTCCCGTCCTGTCGAGAGGCCCAGTGCCCAGGGCTCCCTGGCTGGCATTCCAGGAACTGGCAGAGCCCTTTGAGGTCTCAGGCTGGGTATGCTCTGGCCTGGGCCCTGGCCCAGCTCTAAATAACTGACCACTGGGGCCGACCAGCAACTGGGATGGAAGCTGCTGACAGCCAGGTGAGCTGGACAGGCCTTCGTGCCAGAGCCTGATGGGGGCAGGAGGACAAGAGGCTGGTTTTTGGCACTGAGCTAAAACCTCAGACCAACTTAGAAGGGAGAGCTCTAATTCATCTTGGGGCCTGGTGCCATGGTTGGGAAATAGCCAAGGTTAAAATCCAGTGTCTCCATGTACGAGGGGGGACCCCCCAAAAATTACAATTATCTTTTGGAAGGGGGACTCCTCGTGTACTCAGAATTTTGTTCCTCTGGATCAAATGGTCAACCAAAGTTTTTATCTGGAAGTTTTGAGAAGGTGATGTCACAATCTGTGGAAGAAACGTCCCAAGTTGTGCACACAGGTTCTTCCATCATGACAGCACGCTGCCCACACCGCGCTGAGTTTTCAGCAGTTTTTGCCCCAAAACAGCAAGACCCCCGTTTCCCACCCTCCCTGTTCACCCGATCTTGCCCCGAGCGACTTTTTTTTGTTTCCTCAGATGAAAAAAGTCCTTAAAGGGAAACAGTTTGCTGATATGGAAGAGGTGAAACAAAAAACGGCAGAAGCACTAAAAGGCATCAAAACTGACAAGTTCAAAAACTGTTCTGAGCAGTAGAAAAAGCCTCTCAATAGGTGTACTGCATCAAACTAAGAGTATTTTGAAGGTGACTGAAGTTTAAACACATAAGAATACATACACATTTTTTAATAAATAAATTCCAGGTTTTTGGGGTCCTCCCTCATATGTACTGTTTTCATTGTAATACTTATGTTTAATGTATACACCATCAATAGAGCTTTTATATAGTAGCGGACTATTCCATAGGCCAGGTATGCATGGATGGATATAAATCCCATAATTATCTCAGGCAATCCTCCCAGCCAGCCAGCCCTGCCAGTTGTTTTCCCCACTTTGCAAAGGAGAAGTTTGAGGCCCAGGGAACTGCCCTGCTGGGAGGCAGGATGTAACCCCAGGGAGTGTGCCTGGCTCGTGGACCTGCATAGCAGTCCGCATGCCACACAGCCCATGGAGACCCTGCAGCTGTTGGCCTGTGGACGTGGTCCATAATTTTAGAGGTAAGAGAACAGCCCATCACTGGGCCTGGCCTGCTGTAGAGGTCAATGACTCTTGCTCCACCTGTGAGGACCATGGGACTTAGACCCGTGTGCTCCGCCCGGCAGCACTCAGTCCACTGGCCTTAGCAACCACGGAACTCCGGAGAGCTCACTCACCCTTGAGCTCGGGACCAGGAAGCTCCAGAAGAATGGCTCTGACTCAGGCCCTCCCGGCAAAGCATGTGACCCAGGGAAGAAAGAGGTCTTGAGCCCACAGGCTCAGGCAGAAGCATACGAGCTGGATGACCTCGACTCTCCCAAGCCCAGGAGAAGGCTGGGAGGAGCTTTTTGGTCATTTTGGCTTCCTAGCCATTCTGAGACGGGGCCTGACTAGATAAGCATTGGCCACCCAGGGCTGTGAACCCTTCTCTCCCTGCCGGTACATGGCACTGAGCTGCATGTGGCCTACATGGTCAGAAACTGGGCCCTGACGGAGGCCTTGCGTTGAAAACAACATGGAGTCTTGGGTGCCATCCTGCTGTGGGATTGCTCCTGTTTCTGCCGTTGAGGAGGAAGCCAGGCTGGGGGCAGAGGGACGGGACCAGCTAGGAGCTAAGGAAATGGGTGAGGGAGCAGAGTGAGGGCTCACGCCCCAGATATGTGCCCTCGATTCCATCCCAGATTCCAGAAGGTCCTGGTGCCTGGGCAGCATCCTCGGCCCTGGCTTTTCTGGTTATGTGACCTGTGGGCACTGTCCCGAGCACTGACCTTTGTCTCCCATTGTGTGGCCACCAGGGCAACCGGTGGAATGCGCCCCCTGCGCCAGCGTCTCAGTTCCCTGCCCCTGAGTCATCTGGGGAATGTGCGCCTGCCCGGGCGGGTAGGGGATGGCGTCAGTGGGAGAAAGGGAGGGCACACCCTTTTCTTTCTTCCCTGTGGTTCAGGTGACAGCAGATGGAGGGAGACTCACTTCCTTCAGGTGCAGAACGAGCTGGGGTGGTGCTCGGTGGCGCCAAGGCAGAGGTCACCCAGGTGGCTTGGGCCAGGCCCTCCAGTGAACAGTCTTCTTGCGGGAGCTCCCAGAGGAGTGTTCTTTGAGGAGCTGACCTAGAGGCTCGAGCTCGCACACTGAATGGGACTGCTCAGGGTCCTGTTCTGCCCTGCCCTGTGGGCCCGGTCTCTCTTCTGCCTGCCTGGAGGGCTATGTATTGGCTGATGCCTGCTTAGCCACACACCTGCTGTGGGGTGCACGCCGGCATCTCAGGCCAAGTGTCTGTCCCAGGCTAATGCCGTCTCCCCAAGGTCTCCCTCACCTCCACCCAGTCCCAGCTGGGCTGGTTCTTGCTCAAGTCCTCTTTCTTTCCTTGGGCAAGTGGCCTCTCCAGTCCGGCCTTGCATGCTGCTGGGTGGATGGGTGTGGCTTGGGAGTAACACTCCTAAGAGGCCTGTGAGAGCCGCTAGGCCCCAGCTGAAGAGCAGAAACCAGGCCGGCACCATTGGCTGAGGGGGTCGCAGTGTGTGATCGTTGTGGAGGTGTGACTGTGTGTCCCTTCAGATGAGAAGTCGGTCAGCATGTCCGACATATCCCCCGTATCAGCCAGTGAAGCCCCTTGGGGCAGTCTTCTTCCTTTGTTGGGTTCCTCTTCATCTGCTAGGGGCTCTTCTTACTACTCTTCAGGGACCCCCTGCTGCAGCAGACTTAGGGGGTAGCTTTGCATCGGAGGCTGATGGCCACTGAACGTGCTGTGGGGGCTGAGCACATGGATATGGCATGCTCCCCTGGAGAGAGGGGGCCTTCCTAGGTAGAGGTGCGCTTTCCAATCTGCTTCGAGAAGGGAGATCCAAGGCCAAGGTGCAGCGGCCTCTGTTGCTGTTCAGAGCTTGTCAGGAGCAAGTGAGAAAAATGGTGAAGGATTTGGGGACAGGAGGTGTAGGAAGGGACAACGGCCCCCAAATGAGGAGGCTTCGTCTTGGCCTGTTATGCTCTGCCTGGGGACTGGGAGACCTTCCCCAGCAGACACTTTCCTATCTGAACAAAGCAGTGGGAAATAGTTGGGGAAGTGAAGGTGTCCTCCGTGGCTCTGGGTTGAGCGCAAGTTCTTGGGACCGACATAACAAATGGCAGGGCGCCATCCTTCACCACACGCCCGCGTGCACCATCAGCCAGAAGAGCAGACAGCGGCGTCCAGTCCTCCCCTAGTGACCTGCAGGATTGTTTTACTCTCCTTAAACTCAGGCCACATGACTCACTCACCCACGGTCATGTGGCCAGCAGGTGGTAGAGTCCGGACCTGGTTCCGGAGTCCCAAATCTGGTCTCTTCTGCCCCCCAAGTCTCTCAGAAGAGAGGACAAATGTGAGGTGAGCCCAGCAGGGTCAGACCCTGTGATCAACTGATTGTAAGGTGTTCCTGAGCTCCAGCTGCATCCTGCGGGTCCATCTCCCCCCACCTGTGTGGTCTTGGCTTTCAGGAATTCACACAGGCAGCTCAGAGGCTACCACCCATGAAGCCCATCCCGAGGGGGCAGAGGTTTCCAGGGATGGGAAGGCCCAGCAGGCCTGGGTGGGTGAGATCAGGGAGAGGCTGGAGGCCTGGTGGAGGCAGTAGTGTTTGCTAGATGTTGGAATTCACGTTCCTGGGTTCGAATCCCCTGCCTCCACGTGAGCCTGGACAGGTTGCTGAACTGCTGTGTCCCCACTGGCAGCTCAGGATTATAAACAGCACCTGCCCCCGGTTGTGAAGGTTAAATGAGATGATTTGTAGAAAGAGGTTAGGCCATAAGGACCCACTTATTAACTATGAGCTGCTGTTATTTGACTGGGATTCCTTTACTAAGCTTAGTAAATGACACAGTTACTTGTTCAAACCGGAGAATTTTGCAAGAGAAGGGGGCACTACTGAAAGTTGTGTTGAGAATATGAGCCATCCGGGACTTTCCATGCAGACGGGATCCATAGCCCTGGAACCCCACACAGGACCTGAGTAGGTGGACAGGTGCCTGGTGGGTGTCCCAGGGCAAGGGATGGCATAGCAGGGCATGGAAGATAGATGGTCATGGTGTGCACGCATGCCCGTGAGGCAGCGTGGACCCACCTGTCCCCCTGCTCAGGGCTAGCACCCAATTCCTATGCCCAGAAGTGCAAATCCTTCACGCTGCCCACGTCATCCACTCTGAGACCATCTGCCTGCTCAGCGTCATGATTTATGAGGACCCAGCAGGCCACTCCATTCTTCACGGACCTGAGAAAGACATGATCTTCGCCATGATAGAGAGCACGGGGTGTCGCAGAACGTGTTCCAATGCTGTGATGGGCGGAGGGGAAAGGGGAGCTGTTAAATCACAGGCATGTCCTTGGTTGGCACCAGAAGAACAGAGCTTTCAGTGGCGACTCCAGGAGGAAAAACGAGGGAGGCGGGAGAGGGAGGCAGGACAGCAGGGGAGGCTGGTGGCTCCAAGCCTGTGTGTCTCCCATGTGAACCTCAGCAAGCGCACGTGGCCCTGGCAAGGCAGCCATCGTTCTCTCTCCCCTTGGCCGCTGGTCCTCCGGTGGAGCACCATGCCCCTGGGGTTGGGTTCCCCAAGGGCCAGCGCAGCCTCCCCTGCAGAGCTCCGGCGTCGGAGAGATGCCGGGGAGACCTGTCCCCAAGGAGGATTGGGGAGGCAGCCAGGAGCTGGAGGCTGGCCTTCTAGGGACAGTGAGGGGTCCCAGCTAACTAGGCCCGGCTCCCAATCTGAGCCCTCACTGGCTCCTCACTGTCTACTGTCTCTGTTCCTAAAACAGATGTGTAGGGGCTTTATTTAGTACTTTATTTCAATAGCTTTAGAGGGTATCGATGGCTTTTGGTTACATTTGTATAGTGGTGAAGAAGTCTGGGCCTTAAGTGTCCCTACCACCCCACCTGTGTACACTGTACCCATAGGTGATTTTTGGTCCCTCCACCCCGTCCCCCGCCCCCTTCTGAGTCTCCAGTGACCCTCACACCATCCTCTATGCCTTTGCAAATCCCTAGATTAACTTCCACTTATAAGTGAGAATGCGTGGTGTTTGGTTTTCTGTTCCTAAGTTAGTTTGCTTGGGATGATATTCTCCAATTCCATCCATGTGACTGCAAAAGACATTATTTCATTATTTTTGATAGCTGTGTAGTATTCCATAGTGTATATACGCCACGTTTTCATTGTCCACTGATCAGTCGATGGGCTTTTAGGTTGATTCCAGATCTTTGAGATTGTGAATTGTGCTGCGGTGAACATACAGGTGCAGGTTTTTAAAAAATATATAATGAGTTCTGGTTTAGGTTTTTAAATGGAA
The DNA here is from genome assembly GCA_963574415.1 of Tarsius wallacei. Lineage (NCBI taxonomy): Eukaryota > Metazoa > Chordata > Mammalia > Primates > Tarsiidae > Tarsius > Tarsius wallacei. The sequence continues at coordinate 11,039 of CAUYQG010288419.1, read as the reverse complement.
ACTTGACCCAGTAACACAGTTCTGTACGTAAGAGACCTCAGCCTGTAAAGTACAGACCGATCATCAGTCTGCATTCTGCAAATGCAGACAGAACTCCCAGGAGCTTACATGGAGTCCTTGTGCAAATTAGACAAAGGCACCCTTATCTGTAGATAAGGTGTAGACAGATAAGGGAAAGGTGCTGTGATTGGCATTGGCACTTGCACGGGACTGCATCTCTAGGCAGCTACTCCCTGTGGCAGGGTTTGGTGAGGAAGCAGAAATGCCTCCTCCTTGACCCAGGAGCCAAGGGGATGAGTGACGATGGTCGCCTGTACCAGACAGCTTGATGTGACAAGCACAGTGCCACCTGCATTTCAGCTCCCACCCAACTCACTTACCAAGCACTTTGGGGCAGTGTGCAAGCTGTGGTAGGCCATGGCAGCCCTAGGTGGGAGTCACGGCCATCTTTGCTGGTTGTGGTCAATCCCCTCTTGATTTTGTCTTGAGAATTTCAGGATGAAAAAGGTGCGGCAACGCCTTTTTACCAAGTTCTGTACCATACCCTAAGTTGGCTCAGACCAGAGAGCCAACCATGCCCCAGGTACGTCATGCCAGGGTACTTTTCTCACTTGGAGGAAGTGGGAAGTCAGGCCCTGTGAGAAGAGGCTTGTCCTGGCCGACAGCTGTGGTCTAGATGGGCTGACCCCTGTATGGAGTAAACATTTATTGAACACCTGCTGCATACCAGAGTCTCTGCGTACATGGTCCTGTTAGAGCCTCCCAGCAAACCTGTGACATGGGTACTGTTGTCACCCCAGCTTTGTGGCTGAGGTGCCTGAGGCCCGAGGGCAGAAGAAACTTGTGCTGGACACACAGCTGGCTGGTGGAGGAGTCAGGGTGAGCACTCCGGCCATCGGCCCACAACCCACACTCCTGACCAGTAGGCTTCTGGGGGGCGGTGGCGGGCCTGGGCCCAGGAGGGATGGGACAGGGGCTCCCCCTTGTCCCCACTGAGCCTGGGGCTGCTGTTCTCAGTGCCTTGAGATCCAAGATCAGCCAGCAGCAGGTGACTGGACAGGGGAGTCTGGAGGCGCATGCTGGCTCTACCTGCTGCCTGAATTTCTAAAGGCCTCTTCCTGCAGCCCGGGAGCCTGCCATAGGAAGTGCTGGGGTGACCGGGGAAGCAGAGGTCTGCACCAGTGAGCCAGCCTACATGGGTACTGTCTGGTCAGTCCCCTCGGCCTCCCACCCCGAACACTGTTGAGGGAGCTCCCACCCCAGACAGAAGTCCTGCAACTGGTCCTTGGTCTTCAGGGCAGAGGCCAGAGAGCTGCTTCTGCCTGTTGGAGGCCACAGGGAGCCCTTTCATCCCAAGAGTGAGAGGGGCATGCTTCCAGGCTCCCAGACGCCATGCCCCCTCCCCCACGCCAGACCATGGCTTCTTTTGGAGTGGCATCTGCCTGCGCTGTTCAAGCCTGGGTGCACCCCCACTTCCACCTGCTGGATGCCCAGCTCAGCACACTCAGGACAGCCCCAGACTTGACCTGGGCCCAAGCCTTGGTCTTAGGACTGGAGGTGCGTAGATCAAGGCCGGTATTGGAAATGCAAATTAAAACAGCCCTGAAATATCCTTGCTGGCTTTTCAGATTGGCAAAAACCCAGAAGTAACAACCCTCTGGGCGAGCCTGTGGGGAAGTGGCGCCCTCTCACAGGGCTGGCGGAAGGGCAAAATGACAGCCCCGTGGGGGGGCATCTTGTCACATGTAGCAGAGTCACATGTGCACATACCCTGTGACCCAATCATCCTGTTTCTGGGGATGGACCCTGAGGATACAGTGCACAAGTATAAAACAGGTCACTGTGCTCTCTTTGTAGGACACATTCCTAGGCCTAAAAGGTCAGGAAGCAAGTCTTCAAGCTTACCCGCTGTGGGCGTGTTGGCGGTGCTTTGGAGTAATGCTTCCGTGATTCTTCTGATATTACAGAACAGACAAGTACATCTATGCTGTTAGCTGCTGGGTTCTCTGTGGGCAAAGGACTTTATGGTGGTAGAACGCGGGACAGCGTCGGGTTGGCATCGGAGGGCCGTGTTCTCTTTTGATGATATAATGACATGGTGGACAAGTAACCGTAGGAAGGGCTGGGAAGCTGTAGCCCCTGGAGCCATGTGTATGCCCAGTGTCCGCAGCTCTGTGGTTCTCATTTTATTTTCAGTTCTGCTTTACTGGGAGCCAGTAAGCCGTCTTTGTTTCCTGCTGCTCTTCCCCATGAGAAGGAGCTCGGCCTCTTGGCCAAGTGGAGGATGTCAGGCGTGGGCCAGAGAGACGTGCAGTGTGACTTGAACCTCTTGTCCTTCCGGAAAGCAAGGATACATTCAAGGACAAAAGGCTCAGGCTTTGCTGGAAGGGGCTCCAGCACAGATGGGACAATTGAACATCCAGAGAACAGCGAGACGTGGACGACTGAAGGGGACGGGAGAGGATGGGACCAAGAATAACCACAGAGGCCGTGGAAGAGTCAGAAAGAGCCAAGAGTGGACTCGCAGACCTTGTGGCCTCCTGGTGGATGCCTCGAGCAGAGCACAGCCCACCTGTGGAGTGGGTGCATTGAGCAGGCAGCCGACCCGACTCTTCAAACCCTTATGGGTCATGAAAGATGCTCAGAAGGCAGAGGGAGCCCTCTGGGTGAGAGGAGAATCAGGAGCTGGGACAGCTCATTGCAACACACGATCTTACCTGGGACCAGGCACTTGGACTGGATTCAGCAGATGCTGTGGTGTCCGAGTTACGTGGCCACAGAGCCCAGCAACTTAGCGCCAGGAGTCCTTGCAACGGGCGTTGGCCCAAGTGCTCACCCTTCCGGCTCTGGCAATCCAACAGTCTCGCTTCTACAAAAGCCCCCCTTCTCCCCTCGGCACCCCATGCGGGCCGGGTGCTGGGAACAGATGGCGCTCCTCATTTGCGGATAGGAGGAAGCTCGCGTACGGCGATATTACTTCTCTATGAATATTTTAATATTAAAGCAGCAAATACCAGAAAGTGCTGACCTACTGCGTTTCTTGGTTGGCGCAGTCCAGGCAATCCCACCATCGGGCTTGGCACCAGCCTGAGCCAGGGCCATTGACGGAGCGTGTGGGCCCCGTGGTGCAACCAGCATGGGTCCCTAACAGGATGCCCTCTCCCTCTTTGAATGGGATTTGAAGGATCTCGGGATAACCTGTCATCTTATTTTGAGGTTGCTTCAACTCAGAATCTAAGTAAAAGAGTCAGTTGTTTGTTCGTGGGCGCTCTGACAGGGCCCTGGCTGGTCCCTCCTTGAGGCTGCATGGGGCCACTGGACCCCAAGCTCTGAGCCTGCATGGCCCAGGTTGTTCATTCTTAGGTCCTCAGTGGCCACTGCTATTTTCTCTGTTCAATTTAATGAAACTCACAGTAGCAGATTCCCTGCTGGGTATTGGGAACATACAGTCACTCCTTCCAGAAATCTCAGTTGACCCTGCCAGGGTTGGGTGCCAAGGGTGCCAGGCCTGGCGAGCAGAGCAGGCTAGCCCCCCCAGCCCCGGCCATGTGGTGGGGAAGCAGGAAGTAGACAGGAAAGAGGTGAGGTCGTAGTTGTGCTCAGGTGGGGAGGTGTGGCGAGGGTGCAGTGGTCACACAGTGGCTGGTGGCCAAAGGCGGGCTCTGGAGGGAATTGTGATTAAAAACGGGGCGGCTGCACATAGGGTAGTGGCATGCTGCTCTTGGAATTGCTTTCCTAGGTGCTGGTCTTCTCAGTGCTGGAAAATCCAGTCACCCAGGTCACATTCAACAGCCAGGGCATGGTGCTGCTTGGACCTGTGAAGTCCATCCAGCCAGCTGTGTGGATGAGTGTCCTGTTCCTACTAGTATCTTTTGTTCCAAGGCTCTCCATGAGCTACGTGCACATGCCCTCCCAGACAGGCTCAGAGACAAGTTTAGCATTTCTCAGTGACTCAGGGTCCTCCTGGGAGTAGTCATCTTTGTCCTTTGGAAATGGACAGTCCTCATGTGTCTGCATCATCAGTGGACCTGCTCCTGGCATTGATGGAGACTGTACCTTGGAGGCGTTGAGACCCTAAGCTCAGATCCCGCCCTTGGTGCCAGCCCCTCGGCCCCTCCAACTCAGTTTGCTCATCTGAAGTGTGTGGGGATAACAGAAGCCACTTGGGAAGGGCGTGCAGGGATGACTGAGACCATGCCCATGCAGCACTCAGCATAGTGGGTGTGGACCCTCCCTCCTCTGGGTCTGCCTTGCCTGCAGCTGCTTGTCAGCCACACCTCAGGATTGCGCTGGTGTTAGACGAGAGCCCATGGTGCCCACTGCAGAAGGTGCTTTGCTTTGGGGCCAGGGAGGCAGAAAGGCGTGCTGGACCAGCAGCTGCCCGGCCTGGAGTTTTGCACTCTCTGTCTCGTTTGGCACAGCTACTCCATCAGATGCTATCATACTGCCTATCTGTTGCGTTGCGTTGCTATCAGGGAATCCCTGGGGCTGGGTGCTTTGTAAAGAAAAGAGGTTTATTTTGGCTCACAGTTCTGGCATCTGCTGGGCTTCTGGTGAGGCCTCAGGAAGCCCACAGTCATGGTGGAAGGCGGAGAGGGAGCTGGCGTGACACATGGCGAGAGCTGAAGCAAGAGAGGGAGGGAGGGAGGGATCAGTCTCTTGAAACAACCAGCTCTGCATGAACTAACAGCCAGCACTCACTCATTTCCCTGAGGACGGCACCAAGCCCTTCACGAGGGACCTGCCCCTTGACCCCGGCACCTCCCACCAGGCCCCCCTCCAACCCTGGGGACCACATTTCAACATGAGATTCCAGGGGACAGACACCCATGTCGTGTCACTGCCGTGCAGATGAAGAACTTGAGCCTGGAGAGACTTAGTGACAGTCCAAATGCAAGGACTTCCAGACTCACTCCAGGGTCTAAGCTTGTCCCCCTGGAGCAGGGTCAGCAAACCACAGCCTGGCCTGGGGGCCAAGTCCAGCTCACCACTGTGTTTGTCAATAAAGCTTTATTGGAACGCAGCCATGATGTTTGTTTACATGTGTTCCAAGGTTGCTTTCAGGCTACAACAGCAGAGGTGAGTGGTTGTAGCAGAGACCTTGTGACCCATAAAAGCCGACTGGCTCTTTGTAGCAAGTGCTTGCCAGCCCTGCACTAGAGCCTGTGTCATGTGTTGAATTGTGACCCCCCAAAAATTCATATTAAGTCCTCACCTCCAGGACCTCCAAGATGACATTACACTGGAGTAGGGTGGGCTCTGATCCAGTCTGACGGATGTCCTTATATATGGGGGAGACTGCCCAGGAGGCCGAGGCAGGAGAATCACTTAAGCCCAGGAGTTTGAGACCAGCTTGGGCAACATAATGGAACCTCATCTCTACAAAAAAAAGTTTTTAAAAATTAGCTCTGCGTGGTTGGTGGCACCTGTAGTCCCAGCTCCTAGGGGGACTAAGGCAGGAAGATCACTTGAGCCCAGGAGGTCAAAGCTGCGATGAGCTCTGATCATGCCACTGCCCTCCAGCCTGGGCCACAGAGTAAGACCAGACTCTTATGGTAAAAGTGGGAGGGGACTGGGCACAGACATACATGGGGGAAGCACCAAGTAAGGATGATGGCAGAGACAGGATGGTACATTTGAAACCAAGGAATGGCAGAAATTGCCAGCAAAACCCTCGGAGCGAAGGAGAGGCCTAGGATATTCTTCCTAGAGCCTCAGAAGGAACCGGTCCTATGGACACCTGATCTTGGATTTCAGCCTCCAGAACTGTGCTCCGCCCAGTGCATGGGGCTCTGTTACGGTGGCCCTGGAGCTAACATGCTCTGTGTATCCTTTTCTGCTTTCTTCCCTGGAGGCGAAGGAATGTGGGTGCAGGAGTCTCACCTCAGGTGGCTGGGATGGCCTCACACACAGGGCCTTCTCGCTGCTTCTTTTGGGGGATCCTCGAGTCCCGTGTCCCTTCGTTTGGGGAACCGTGTGTGTGGCCACACATGCCCAGGTGCACCTGAGCCCGAGGCTGGGGGTCGGGCCTGGCGGGGGCATCGAGCTAAGTGGTCGGTGCTCTGGTGTACCATCCCTGGGGTCAGCCCCAAACAGCCAGAGCCTGGTCCAGGTGTCTTGGCCTCAGCTTCTCCCAGGATCCATCAATGCTCGGAGCCTCCAACTTCTGGGGAGGTGGGACAGCCCAGGTACTTGCCTTCCAGTTGAGGCACATCCAGAAACCAAATGCCAGCCTCCTCTTGCCTAGGCGTCCCTCAGTGCCTTCTCTGATGGACTCTGGGGTAGGCTTGTCACCATCTCTGTGGCCTCCAGAACGCACCTGTCTGCTTGATGCTTGTGGCTTTTTTTTTTCCTTTTTGTAGAGTCAGGGCCTCGCTCTGCCACCCAGGCTGGAGTACAGGTGTGCCATCATAGCCCACCACAGCCTCAAACTCCTGGGTTCAAGCATTCTTCCCACCTCACCCTCCCTGGGATTTCAGGCACGAGCCACCATGCCCAGATAATTTTTAAAAAAGGTTTTTTTTTAGATATGGGGACTTACTATGTTGCTCAGACTGGTCTTGAACACTTTGGCTCAAGCAATCCTCCCACCTCAGCTTCCCAAGACAGTTGGAACTGCAGGCGCAAGCCACCATGCCAAGCACACCTGTGGCTTTTAACTTCAGTGTGCTGCTCCTGGGACTGGGATGGCTCTCCCCAGTGTGACAGTGCGTACCCTCAGATGGCTTGTCCACTGCCAGGTCCCCAACGAGAGGACTCAGCACATAGTAGGTTCTTTTTTCCAGAACCAACACGCGTCCCTGCCAGTGTCTGTCCTGTGTGTCCTCCGGGGAAGAAGGGAGGAGGTTTGAAAGGAAGGAACAGGGCCTGCATCCTCCGGGAATGAGGCTCTTCTGCAGCGGTGGGTCGGCACACCTCCACGTCCAGAGAGCATCCAGGATCAGGTCCTCCCCCTAGGCGAGCACTATGCCAGCCCATGCCGAGGGCTTGGAGGAATGATGCAGAGACAGTCGGGACCAGTCCCTGCCATCACCCGGTGAGGAGCTGGGGTCCAGGTGTCAGGAGCCGCCTTCGGAGACCCAAAGCCCAGCAGCAACCCCTGCAGGGCTGGTGGCCGTCCCCATGGGCTCATCTCTCTGGACTTGAAGCAGCTGGTCGTAGGAACAGCTCTCTGACACTTCACGTGGAATGCCTGGGAGCCTGCAGCTTGATGAGCAATTTTTAAAAAATCAGTTCAGGTGGCAACTGCCCCTGGTGGAAAGAATCCTGCCAGGAGTCTGGAGGCCCAATCCAGCCCTGTGGGCTCATTAGTGGCACCCTTGGCCTGTGCTCCAGCCCCCCGAGCCACCGCTGCCCTCATCTGTGAGGTGGGGTGATCGGGCTGACCCTAGAGCCTCACTCTGAGGGGGAAGGAATATAATATAATTGAAATAATTGGACGATTCCGAGCCCAGTGCTTGGGCCAATCTGGGTGCCTGGGACATGTTTGTTGAGTCTGATGTGAGAGGGGTCACAAGGCCACGGGTAAGTAATTATCTCCCAAGTTCAAGGCAGAAGAGAGAGCTTTGAGCTGAAATGACCCGGGTGTGTGGCATTGGAGCCAGGCTTGAAGGATGAGGAGGGCTTATTTGGGGAGACTAGGCACTCTCCCAGGCCGGTGGAAGGGCGGCTGTTGGTGCTGCTGGGTGTGCCTGCAGGTGAGGCGTCCCCAGGTATGGGTAGAGCTCTTAGGCATGGCCACCCTACCTGCTGGGGCTCACGGTCCCTGGATCCCAGACCAGGGAAGCAGGTCCATTCTTCAGGGACTCCTCAGAACAGAGCTCCCTGGAAGCAGGGGCTGTGGAACTGGGAGCTTGAGGAGAAGGGGACACTGAGGAAAGACTGGCTGAGGCCATGCCCCTCAGGGCCTTCTTGGCCCTGGCAGTCTGGGCACACTTGTACCACTGCATGCAGACCACCCCCTGGCCTGGGCTCTCGGGGGTTCCGCATGTGACCATGGCTGATAGTTGCAGGTGGCCCTCTGGGCCACACCCAGCACCACCACCTTCACCAGGCACAGAGGCCCAGTGCCAGGAGTTGGTGCCATCATGGTGCCATCTCACCAGCTGGGACCATGGGCTTTCTTGTGTACCCGTCCTCCCAGGCAGCCTAGAAGAGTACCGGTTAGCAGTTTCCAGTGGCTCAGGGCCTCCTTGGGAATAACCACCTTTGTACTTTGAGGAGTGTGGTTGCACAGTCTTTTTTTTTTTTTCTGCTTGTTTCTCTCTCCTGTCCTCTTGGGCCATGGACAGTCACTTGTCTGTTGTCTTTGGCTTTTCCTGGTGTCCTGGAGGCAGTGCCACATGGGGGGGCAGAGACGTGCCGTGGGCTCAGACCCTGATTCTGGTGCCCAGCATTGCCAGAATCTCGGGCCAGGCATGTGTCCCCTCTGAGACACAGTTTGTTCATCTACAGAGTGAGGATAATAATTGAGTCTGCTCAGTAAGGGGGTCATGGGGATTGACTAATGTCACATAAACCACCTGCCACCGGCACAGCAGCCCCCGGGACTGAGGTGACACTCTCACCCTCTTCTTGCCCGCCGTGCCCTGCTGCAGACCCAGCATAGAGCAGGCCACGGGCTACCAAGGCCACCACTGCCGCAGCAGTGTTAGCGGCGGGTACTTCTCGACTGCTTATCAGATCAGGTTGCCAGGGAGCGTGGCCCTCGCTCATTAGAAGCTAGCAAGGGCCAGGATGGGCAGCTGCCCTGCCAGAAGAGGAGGAGCTGGAAGAGACAGTGTGTGGCCTGGGAGGGAGGCTGAGCGCTAGGCGGTGCCTTCGGGTGCAGTCCTGTTGGATGCTGGCGCTGGCCCCACTGTCCTGCTCCGCTCGTGCACTCACGCAAGGCATCCACTGCTCCGGATCCCAGTTCCCTCAGGCCTGGGACTCTGGGACAACCTCCCTGGGCCGCACTTCCCCCAGTCTCTTTGCTGTCAGAAAGAGACCGCACACAGCATCCATACTCCCACTGCCGCACAGAGAACACAGCCAGAGGCAGCCCCAGCGTGGGAGGGGGGTGCAGGGGGGTCGAGGCGCACACCATGTATGGGCATTTCTGTGCTCTACCACTTGCTAACTCTCCGTTGTGAGCCCTCCCTGCCCGGCTCCAGTGCCTCTGGGCGTCTCACCTAATTTACATTTACCTTCACTTATCCCAGGCTCTGAAACTGCTGGTCCACAGGCGGGTTTCCCTGAGCCTGCACGAGGCTTTTTTAATTTTTGAATTTGTTGCCACCATTTAAAAGTTGGAAACTTGCATGATAGATTTCCGACTTGTCCTGGAGAAGGCGCAGGTCTGGCCACGCAGGCTCGTACGCCCCAGGCCAACAGCTGGAGCCGAGGGCGGCTGCCCCGTGGACAGCTGGTGCCGTCTGGGGCCACGGCCTCCACAGCCCCAGCCCTTCTGCCGGGTCCTGGAGACAACAGTGTTTGCCCCCTGCCTGTACCCGAGTGGACAAGTCAGTCTCCGGGCTCTTTTGACAGCAGAGCTCACTCCGCCTTCTGGGTCTCTGCTCCTGTCTCCTCTGCCCCACCCCCACCCCATCTTTGGGCACCTTCCCAGGGTGGCCAGGTGGGCCTTTCTCTCTTATTCCCGTGCCTCTTCCTCTACCCATGACGGCAGGCAGAGTGACTCATGCCTCCCTTTGCTCGCTGGGTCCCTTCTCGGGTGAGTCCTGACACACTGAATTTTAACACACTGGGTGTGTGGCTGTCTCCGCACGTCACCACGGGCCTCGGGCAGGGACTGTGGCTTAGTCATCGCTGTATCGTCAGACCCAGCACAAGGCCTGGCCTGCAGTGGGTACCCCAGGAATGTAGGGGGATGGCGACATGCTGAGAAAGCTCCCAGCTCCGCGCACCTCCCTGCCAAGGCTCAGGGAAAGACCGAGGTCCCCTGACCAGTGATATCCCCTGGCCAGCCAGGCCCCCTCACCAGCCTGACTTGGAGTGGGGAGGAGGCTTGTGGCCACGTGCTTCTGCAGCCAGCACCCTTTTGCAGGTGTGTAGATTGGCTACCAGCAGAGACCCCATCTTCGGGAGCCCTTAGTCCTCTGTGTGTCTCATAGGTCCTCTGCTTGACTGTGGCCAACCTTCCCTCACTGCCTCTCCCATTCCCTGGGAAGAAGGGCTGATCTTCCCAAAGACATGCCACTTGCGGGAAGACACTTGCCCCTCCCAGCGCCCCAGGACCTGCGTGTGGGAACCTGGGAGGGTGGGGCACTGTCTGCACCCCACCTGACCCGGCACCCACCTCGCCGTCTGACCTCATCTCCCCAGGGAGCGTGGCCACACTACCCTTTCTGTTCCCCATCCTCCCTGGGGCCCTTGTTCCTCCAAGCCTTGTGCTTGGCAGGTCCCTGGGCCTGGAATGTTCTTTCCCTGCATTCCCTGCCCCCTAGAGCTCCTGGCTCCTCACAGCCTCGGCTTAAATGTCACCTGCTCAGCGAGGTGCTCCAGAACGTTCCCTCCCAAGGAGCTCTGCCCTATGCCCCCTCCCCCTCCGGGCAGGCTCAGTTTCAGAGCGCATTTCACAGCGTCTGCTTTCTGCGTTTGAGTTCCTGTTATTGCTGTCAGCCCAGGAGGGCAGAGGGATGCGTGGGGCATATCCCCAGCAGCCAGCACATGCTGAGGATGTTGGTGGGTTCTCAGCAAAGCTGTGCTGGCGTGGATGGATGGACAGTCCAGGAGGCTGCCTCCTTTAGGGCAGCCCCTGAGGATGGAAGAGGAGAAGCAGGCTGGGGAGTTGACAGCAGGGCTCGGAGCCTCATGGCTGATCTGATCCCGGGCATCTGTGGTCCACTGGGACCTCCCAGATTAACCAAGGCATCAGGCGGACACGATCAAATGCCAGCTTCTCCACCTTGTTGCTGTGTACCCTGGGCAAGTCACTTAACCCCCCTCAGCTCCAACTTCCTCATCTGTAAAGTAGACATGGTCCTTTCCAACTCATGGGTACTGTGGGGATTCATAAGTTAATTCAGCAGTGGTCTGGGCCA
>CAUYQG010288415.1:0-23549 GCA_963574415.1 Tarsius wallacei | reverse complement strand
ATTATTAGCCAGGCTCGGTGGCTCAGCCTGTAATCCCGCGCGTTGGAAGGCTGAGGTGAGTGGATTGCCTGAGCCCGCGGGTTCGAGACCCGCCTGGGCAACTTGGTGAGACCTCATCTCTACAATAAATCAAAAAATTAGGCAGGGCGTGGTGGCTCACACCTGTAATCCCAGCACTTTGGGAAGCTGAGGTGGGGAGATCACCTGAGGCCAAGAGTTCCAGACAAACCTGGGCAATATAGCAAGACCCATCTCTCTCTCTCTTTTTTTTTTTTTTTGTAGTTGGAGTCTCACTCTGTCGTCCAGGCTGGAGTTCAGTGGCACACTCCCGGCCACTGCAGTCTCAACCTGCTGGACTCAGGCAATCCTTCCGCCTCAGCCTTCCAAGTAGCTGGAACTATAGGCGCATGCTACCACACCTGGCTAATTTTTTGATTTATTGTAGAGACGAGGTCTCACCATGTTGCCCAGGCAGTCCTCTCACCTCGGCCTCCCAGAGTGCTGGGATTATTTATAGGCTTGAGCCACCACGCCCTGCCTAATTTTTTGATTTATTGTAGAGATGAGGTCTCCCAAGTTGCCCAGACTGGTCTCGAACCTGTGGGCTCAGGCAATCCTCTCACCTTGGCCTCCCAAAGTGCTGGGATTGTAGGCGTGAGTCACTGTAACTGAAGCCCATTGCTTAAAAAAATTGGGTGTGGTAGCATGCACTTATAGTCCTAGCTACTCAGGAGGGTGAGGTGGAGGATCACTTTAGCTCAGGAGTCCAAGGTGGCAGTGAGCCACGACCATGCTACTGAACTCCAGCCTGGGTGACAGAGTGAGGCACTGTCTCAAAAAAAAAAAATTATAAAAAGCTGCAGGTATACAGTAATATCAGCCTCACCGGCAACAACAGCAATATGCGCCACCTAGAGCTATAAAGAGTAACTGCAACTGGATACAATTTAAATCCTGGACTTTATGGAGAGCTGGGAACAATTCAGATCCTTACAAGGATTATTATATTTGAGGAAAACGTCTAAAATCAAGAAGCAAAAAGGAACTCAGGGAAAACAGATAATGTAGAGTCAGAAACACCTTAAGATGATCATTAATGTATTCAGAGATAATTACATACTACATAGATGAAACAACAGGTTGGTTGATTTTTTTTTGAGTCTCACTCCATTGCCCAGGCTTGAGTGCAGTGGTACCTTCATGGCCACCACAGCCTCAACTTGCTGAGCTCAGGTGATCCTTCTGCCTCAGCCTTCCAAGTAGCTGGAACCATAGGCACGTGCAACCATGCCTGGCTAATTTTTTGATTTATTGTAGAGACAAGGTCTCGCCAAGTTGCCCAGGTTGATCTTGAAACCCTGGGCTCAGGTAATCCTCTCACCTCCGCCTCCCAAAGTGCTGGGACTACAGGCATGAGCCACTGTGCCTGGTGCTATGTCATTCACGTAACAAAACTTCCTACCTATGTACTATGTGCCAGACACTAAGTACCAAGAACACAGAAGTGGACCAAAAAAGGTTCCTGTTCTAATAATGCAGTTTCTTATAATCTGAAAAGAAGAAGACAACATACAATCAAAAATATCAGGTTGGTAACCCCCTGGGGTGTCCTCTCTGGGAGCTTTTCTGTCCTCTCAATAAATCTTGCTTTATTTTTATTGTTTTTAATTTTTTTGAGTTGGAGTCTCACTCTTGTCGCCCAGGCTGGAGTGCAGTGGCACACTCATGGCCACCGCAGCCTTGACCTGCTGGGCTCAGGTGATCCTTCTGCCTCAGCCTTCCAAGAAGCTAGAACTACAGATGCATGCCACCATGCCCGGCTTATTTTTTGATTTATTGTAGAGACAAGGTCTCACCAAGTTGCCCAGGCTGGTCTCGAATCTGTAGGCTCAGGCAATCCTCTCGCCTTGGCTTCCCAAAGTGTTGGGATTACAGGCTGAGCCACCGCACCCAGCCTAAATCCTGCTTTAAAAAAAAATATATATATATATATATATTATATATATGTATATATCAGGTGGTGATAAGTACTCTGAAGACAAAGACAAATAGCACGATTGGGGGACGGAGTCCTGGGAGGGAGGGTGGTTTTTAGAGAGGGTGTTAGGGAGACCCTCTCTGAACAGAGTCCTAACTGACGGAGCGAGCCATGTGGACATCCGTGGCAAGAGCCTTTCAGGCAGGGGACTTAACCAGGGCACGGGCAGGACTAAGGTGCCCAGGACGGGCGGCAGGAGAGGAAAGCAGAGAGGTGCTGGAGGAGGCTGGGTCTGAGGTCTCCCTGCTGAATTCTTCCCTTCTGTCCCTCCAGGGCTGTGCTCCACCCTGCTGTTGCCTGGGAGGCCGCTGACGGACAGCACCAAGCTGCCTTGACCTCTGGCTTCCCATGAGATTTGGCCAATGGGAGGCACTCACAAGAAACCAGACTCTTCTGAGTCTTCCCAGAGGGTCACTGCTTGGGTCAGGTGGCCCTCACCAGCTCTGGGCCTCCAGTCCCCCAGCCTGGCCTCCACTCTCTCCCCGCCCAGGGCCGACCATTGTGAGCTCCAGGGAACTGCATGCAGCATGCCTTGTATTTTCCCTAAACCTCCTCATCCTTTGTAGACTGCCTTTATCTATTTATTTTCGAGGAGTCTCACTGTCATCCAGGATGGGTTGCAGTGACACACTCACAGCCACCATAGCCTCGACCTGCTGGGCTCAGGCGAAACTTCCGCCTCAGCCTTCCAAGTAGATGGAACTATAGGCGTGCGCCACCACACCTGGCTAATTTTTTGATTTATTGTAGAGATGAGGCCTCGCCAAGTTGCCTGGGCTGGTCTCGAACCCGTGGTGGGCTCAAGCAGTCCACTTGTCTCGGCCTCCCAAAGTGCTGGGATTAAAGGCTGAGCCACTGAGCCCAGCCGTAGAGTGCCTTTAATAAACTCTCTTCGAATCGCTAAACTTGAGTGTGTCACCCATCTGTTCCCTGCCAGGATCCTGGGTCTCATCTTGCAAGATGAGGATTTAAGATTTTATTTGGAGATGGGAAGCCACTGGAGGTTTCTGAGCATATGGGACACAAAATTATTATTTTTGATCAGACGCTCACTCTGTCGCTCAGGCTGGAGTGCAGTGGCATGCTCATGGCCACCACACCATTGACCTGCTGGGCTTCGGCGATCCTTCTGCCTCAGCCTTACAAGTAGCCAGAACTACAGTGTGTGCCTCCACGCCTGGCTAATTTTTTGATATATTGTAGAGACAAAGTCTCACCAAGTTGCCCAGGCTGTTCTCGAACCCCTGGGCTCAGGCAATCCTCTGGCCTCAGCCTCCCAAAGTGCTGGGATTGCAGGCTTGAGCCACTGTGCCTGGTCTCACAAAATTTTTAAAAGATTACTTAGGGCCAGGTGTGGTGGTCCACACCTGTAATCCCAGCACTTTGGGAAGCTGAGGTGGGAGGACTGCTTGAGCCCAGGAGTTCACCACCAGCCGGGCAACATAGCAAAACCTCATCTCTACAAAAAGTTAAAAAATAAGCCGGGTGTAATATCCCTATAGTCCCAGCTACTCGGGAGACTGAGGCAGAAGGATCGCCTAAGCCCAGGAGGTCATGGCTGTGGTGAGCTGTGATTGTGCCATTTTACTCCAACCTGAGCAACAGAGTGAGACTTCAACTCAAGGGAAACAAAACAAAATAAAAAGTCACTCAGGATGCTGGGTATAAAGACCCTGGTAGGAGTAGGGTAGAAAAAGAACAGGCTCTTCCAGGAGTGAAGTAAGAGGTGACTTGACTGGGGCGGTTGTAGTGGAGGCATAAGTGGTGAAATTTAGGGCTCACTGTGATGGTAAAACCAAGAGGACTTGGTGATCAACTGGACATGAGGTGCTAAGAGGTAAAAAGGCAAGGAAGACTCAGGTTTTCTGCCCAAAGTTCAATTAAGTTGTCATTTATAAATGGAGATGTCTGGGAAACGGCAGGTTTGGGCTGCAGAAATCAAGTTCAGTTGAAATATACAAAGCGGCTGGGCTTGGTGGCTCAGCCTGTAATCCCAGCACTTTGGGAGGCCAAGGTGAGTGGATTGCTTGAGCCAGTGGGTTTGAGACCAGCTGGGGCAACTTGGCAAGACCTCACCTCTATAATCAAAAATTAGCCGGGAGTGGTATGTGAGCCTGTAGTTCCAGCTACTTGGAAGGCTGAGGTGGAAGGATTGTTGGAGCCCAGCAGGTCAACACTGGGGTGGCTGTGAGAGTGTCACTGCACTTCAGCCTGGGTGATGGAGTGAGACTCCAAAAAATATATATATATATATACACACACACACACACACAAACACAAAGCTCAGGTGTGTGTTAGAGACCCAAGAGGGGATGTGGGAGAGGAAGACGGAAGACGCATATCCAAGTCTGGGCTTCAAGGAAGGCCTGCACTGGAGGTGTACATTGCAGTGCAATAACCTTCAAGGTGGCATTTAAAGCCACAGGCGAGATGAGTTACTTGCCAGTTGGTGTAAACAGAAGAAATGAAGGCCAGGGATTGAGCCCTTCCTCAGAGACCAAGAAAGTAGAAGTAAACCAAGAAGACAAGAGATGAGGAAGGAGAGCATGCGACACTGGAGGCAGGAAGAATCCCCACTGATGGTGAATGGGTATCTCAGAACTGTGGCTGTCAAGAGTAACCTGTCGGAGCCAGAGCTGGAGGGTGAAGCATCCAGGGAGGATGGCGCCAAGAAAAACCAAAAAGAGCAAAACTGAACTTACTGAGATTTAAACTATGGTTCAAAGTTTGAGGTTGAAATAGAAATTGAAACACAGAACACTAAGCAGGTGGAAAAATGAATTGCTAACGTGTTTTATGTAAAAATATTTATAGGGATGTAAATAATTCCATCAGTACATCGTATATGTCACAGAAATGTAAGCATACTGATTTGACCATAAACTATTACAGAGGCCGGGCACAGTGGTTCATGCATAATCTCAGCACTTTGAGAGGCCAAGGTGAGAGGATTGATTGAGCCCGCGGATTCGAGACTGACCTGGGCAAC
Source organism: Tarsius wallacei (assembly GCA_963574415.1). NCBI lineage: Eukaryota > Metazoa > Chordata > Mammalia > Primates > Tarsiidae > Tarsius > Tarsius wallacei. Next base: position 18,522 of record CAUYQG010288415.1, on the reverse strand, counting down.
TTGGTGAGACCTCATCTCTACAATTAAAAAAAAAAAAATTAGTCAGGCATGGTGGAGTGTGCCTGTAGTTCCAGCCACTTGGAAGGCTGAGGCGGAAGGATTGCCTGAGCACAGCAGGTCGAGGCTGCGGTGGTGGAGAGCGTGCCACCACCCTCCAGTCTGGGTGACAGACTGAGACTCCAACTCAAAAAAAAAAAACAAACTATTACAGAATTATGGAGATGACAAGAGAAGGTTGAGTGGATTGCCTGAGCCCGGGGGTTCGAGACCCGCCTGGGCAACTTGGCGAGACCTCATCTCTACAATAAAAAAAATAAAAAAAAAAAAATCAGCCGGGCGTGGTAGCGCGCACCTGTAATTCCGGCTACTCGGAAGGCTGAGGTGGAAGGATCGCCAGAGCCAAGCAGGTCAAGGCTGCGGTGACCGGGAGTGGCCACTGCACTCCAGTCTGGGCAACAAAGTGAGACTCCAACTCAAAAAAAAAAAAAAAAATGCAATTCATAGCAATTCCATTTCTAGGTATATATCCAAGAGAACTGAAAACTGGTCTTCAAACAACACATGCAAAAAGCATTCACAACAGACAGCACCATTCAAATCAATCAAAAGATGGAAGCAAAATATCTACATTCTGGATGTGCTGGAGAAAAAGGTGGAAACCACCTAAATATCTATGAATTAAGGAGTGCATAAACAGAATGTTGTATGTACACAAGGTGAAATGTTATTCAGCCATGAAAAGGGTTGAAGAACTGAGACATGCTTTTTTTTTTTTTGACTCGGAATCTCACTCTGTCGCCCAGACTGGAGTGCAGTGGCACGCTCCCAGCCACTGCAGCCTCACCCTGCTGGGCCCCGGTGATCCTTCTGCCTCAGCTTTCCAAGTAGCCAGAACTACAGGCGTGTGCTATCATGCCCAGCTAATTTTTGATTTATTGTAGAGATGAGGTCTTGCCAAGTTGCCCAGGCAGGTCTTCTTCAACTCGCAGGCTCAGGCAATCCACTCGCCTCAGCCTCCCAAACCACTGGGATTACAGGCTGAACCACTATGCTACAATATTTTTTTTTTTTTTTTTTAAGTTGGAGTCTCACTCTGTTGCCCAGACTGGAGTGCAGTGGCCGCTCCCGGCCACCGCAGCCTCGACCTGCTGGGCTGCGGCGATCCTTCCGCCTCAGCCTTCCAAGTAGCTGGAACTACAGGTGCGCGCTACCACGCCTGGCTAATTTTTGATTTATTGTAGAGATGAGGTCTTGCTTGCCCAGGCGGGTCTCGAACCTGCGGGCTCAGGCAATCCACTCACCTCAGCCTCCCAAAGGCGCGGGATTACAGGCTGAGCCACCGAGCCCAGCTCTATGCTACAATATTAATGAACCTCAAAAGATTATGCTACATGAAAGACTACCCAACACAAAAGGTCACATACTGTGTAATTCCATTCCTATGAAATATCTAGAATAGGCAAATCCATAAAAACAGAAAGTAGATTGGTGGTTGCTATGGTTTGGGTAAACAATGGTTATCCCTGCTCAAGAGTTTTGCTTTGGGGTGATGAAAACATCTTGAACTAGACAGAGGTGGAGACTGCACAATATTATGAATGATTTAATGCCACTGAATTTTAAATGGGGGATTTTAAATTATGTAAATTTACAATTTTTTGAAAAAAGATTAGAAATAAGAAGGCATATTATATACAAGACAAACAGCTATGAGCAGTTGCCCTTGTCTTCAGAAAGGTGGGACTGCAAAAGGCAGTCTGTTTTTAATGATCTTATAAAATGACTTTTAAAACCACATAACTGATTAAAAATAGTAAGATGGACACCTATCACTTGAAGATTTTTCAAGAGAACAGTTGTTGAAAAAAACCTACAAATTCTAGGCGCTCATATGGGTAGATTTGGACAGATAACATACATATGTTGTTTCCAACTGGGTCAAAATAGATGTTACAAAGGAAAAGCATATGGAATTATTTTTGGAGTTGGAATCTCACTCTATTACCTAGGCTGGAGTAGAGTGGCATGCTCACGGCCACCACAGCCTCGACCTGCTGGGCTCAGGCGATCCTTCCACCTCAGCCTTCAAAGTAGCTGGAACTACAGGTGTGTGCCACCACACCCGGCTAATTTTTTGATTTATTGTAGAGACAAGGTCTCGCCAAGTTGTCCAGGCTGGTCTCGAATCCCTGGGCTAAGGCAATCCTCTCACCTCTGCTTCCCAAAGTGCTGGGATTACAGGCATGAGCCACATCACCCAACCGGAAATTTTTTTTAAAGAAAAAATAAATGTGTAAGTCTTGAAGATAGATGAAAACTATACTATACTGCATTAAACAGAAAGGAGAAGCAGAACAAATGTATAAATGAGGCTGTTTCACTTAAAGATTCCTCCTCTAAAAAGTGAAATTCTGCCACGTGACATAGATGAATCTAGAAATACAAAGCCAGGCCCAGAGACAAGTATAGCATGACCTTACTCACATGTGGCATCCAAAATTTCAAGCTCATAGGAGTAGAATGGTAAGTTACCAGAGGCTGGGGGTAGAGAAGTAGGGCAAAGGGAGATGCTAGTCCAAGAGCACTGTTTGTTTGGAAGAGTTAAGTTCTGGTGACCTAGTGTACAGCAAGGTGACTATAGCTAATAACATTTGTTTATTTCAAAATTGCTAATAGATTACAAGTGTTCTCACCACAAATAAACAGTGAGATGACACATAGTAAACAGAACTGTGAGCTCTTCCTCAGCCAGTATAGGACACAATGGTGTCTGCACCCCCAGAGCACAGCACTGTCTGGGCTGTCAGTGCTAGCTGGTCTCCTGAAAATAAGGAACTGCCCAAGAGTGTGATTTAAATTTTGGTACCAATGAGAGTAAAGTTGAGTAAAAAGCTTATTAAATATATTATTCGCCGGGCTCGGTGGCTCAGCCTGTAATCCCGCGCCTTTGGGAGGCTGATGTGAGTGGATTGCCTGAGCCTGCGGGTTCGAGACCCACCTGGGCAACTTGGCAAGACCTCATCTCTACAATAAATCAAAAACTAGCCGGGTGTGGTAGCGCATGCCTGTAGTTCCACCTACTTGGAAGGCTGAGGCGGAAGGATCGCCAGAGCCCAGCATGTCGAGGCTGCGGTGGCCGGGAGCAGCCACTGCACTACATTCTGGGCAACAGAGTGAGACTCCAACTCAAAAAAATAAAAAATAAAATAAAATAAATTTCTGATAAATCAACAAGTTCAAAGTAAAATTATAACACCATAAAAGTCTTTCAAGAACACATGTATGGATTTTTATAATCTCAATTTGAAAAATTCTTTCTGAACATCACACAAAACCTAGAATGTATTTTTAAAATTTGATAAATTTAATTATATAAAAATTCAAAACTTATGTATAACTATACTATTATAACAAAGTTAAAAGATAAACTATGAAAATTATGCACATTTCATATGATGAAACAGAGTAAATATCTTAATATATGAAGAGTTTTATAGTATGAAGAATAGCTATTAAGCTTTATGTATATATTAAACTTCATATTTCTTTATGTATATCAAGCTCTATAGTGTAAAGAGTAGTTAAGTGATCTTTTAAAATAATACAATTTGAAAAGGTAGACAGTGAACATGAACAGAAAATAAAATATGAATGGCCAAGAAACTTTAAAAATTGCTCAACTCCACTCATAGTTTAAAAATACATATACACAAAATTCAACAATAATGAGATACTTTTTTAACTTTGAAGATTGTCAAAGATTTGAAAGTTTGGTAATCAATACTAGTGAGAGTGTGATAAAACAGGCACTCAAACTGTGAAAATATATAATAAATTGTTGCAGTCACTTGGAGGACAGTTAGATAATACCCATAAAAAATATAAGTGTATGTAATCTTGGACTCAGAAATTCTATCTTAGGAGCATGTATTCTTACATAGCTATACAAAGATCTTTGACAAGACTGTTCATTGCTGCATTGTTTACAGTCGTGATTTAAATATTTATAATTACAACTTGTTATGGTATCTTTATACAGTGGAGAGCACTGCAGCTATTAAAAATGAAGTGGTTCTATTTATGCTAATATGGAAAGACCTTTAAAATATATGGTAAAAATGAAAAGGTAAGCAAAAAATAAACAGAAAAAGAAAAAAGTACAGGAATCGGAAAAAAAGAAGTTTATATATATATATACCCCTTCTGTCTGCCTAATTTATTTTACTGAATACTTATTGGATACTTACTATGTGATATATGTGTACTTTAAGTATTGTAAAGCATATGCACAAAGACGCGTGTGTGTGATCTTTCATAAGCTTTGATTACAAGTCTTTTCACAGGACTTACTATGTAAAATGGACTCCAACATGTACATTATTAAAAACTGAAATGTGTGGTTAGCACATTTTTAGTGTCTAATTCTAGACTAACTTTCACCACAGGATCCAAGATCCCTTCCAGTTTTAAGACTTTACAACTCAGTGACCTAGGTAATGAAAAATGCAATGGCAGTGGATCTAGAAGTCCATTTAATTTGATTTAATTATTTGAGTTGGGAGTTCCGTTGTACAGCATGGTGACAATAGTTCCTTATATTGTACTGTATACTTAAAAATTGGTAAGAGTAGATCTTGAACATTCTTACCACAAAAAATGGTAATTGTGTGAGATGAATATGTGAATGAGCGTAATTTATTAATTTCAGTGTTTACATATATCAGATCATGTTTTACGCCTTAAATGTATACAATTGTATTTGTTGATTATACTTTCATAAAGCTGGGGGAGGGGGACACGAGCCACAGAATAAAAATCCAGCCAAGCTGTTTACATTGTTTGTCCTTTGGAAGATCCCCAAGACAGGTCACCAATCTTCTCTGTTTTTCTTCCTAAGTCATTTCATTCCTCTGTTTCAGTTTCTTCCTCTGTAATTCCTTCTCAGTCACCTCCTTGGAAATACATAGACATAAAGCTATATTTGCCCATTCTGTTTTCTATGTGTGTGTTTCATTTATTTTTTTAACCTGGGGATGACCTATTACAGTACAAATAGGATATTTTTTCACATTAAAAATATTCTAGAATGTTAGTAAATTTTGCTTTACTCTCAGTTCTGCTGTTTAGTATCTTGATGGGGAACTGATTTTTGATGTCTGTATTTTAAATGGTGTTGTGTTATTCTGTTATTTTTTCACGTGCTATATTGACAGGCGATATGATTTATTTAAGAGCTTTTACCTGGGAGTTTTATTTTTCTATTTACTATAGAATGTTTTTTTAAGCACTGTATAGTCAAAAATAAGTTTGGTACCTAGCAAGCCAGTCTAATTGTGAAAGCTATTATGATATTCAATTTCAAGTTCCTCACTGTATTTTTATCAGTACATTATTATGTATTTAGAGGAGAAAATTTCCTCCTAAAATAAGTAAAAAAACAACATATGTTTTATGATTCACTTTTTAAAGGTTACAGTCTTCTTCATCCCTTGATGATTCAAGTCCAACAGATTTAATGAAAGATACTCACACTGTAAACTGCAGGAATGTAAGTACACTCGTAAATGATAATATTTATGAAATAAATAAGCAATAAAATTTGCTCTTTGTTGATTATCTTATTTAAGAAAAGAAGTCATTCTGTAAAAAAATTAATGAATTATTTCTGGCCACTCAGTTTTTTTTAAGTAGCAGTATTACATAATGGTTAAGAGTAAGCCTAGACATATAGCAAGCACTGTCTCTAAAAAAAAACATTGACTGGGCATGGAGTACTACCTGGGAGACTAAGGCAGGAGGATCACTTGAGCCTAGGAATTTGATGCTGCAGTAAGCTATAATTGTGCCACTGCACTTCCAGATGGTGGCATGCATCTGGGTGACAGAGTGAGACCCTGTCTCAAAAAAAAAAAAAAAAAGTATGAAGTTGCTGGAAGCATAGAATCTGACTCACACTTACTGCTACATAACCTCGGGCTTGTTTCTTAATCTTTTTGTGCCTTAATAACCTCAGGCTTGTTACTTAAACTATGCCCCAATTTCCTCATATATAAAGCAGAGGTAGTAATATCATCGATCTCCTGGAGAAGTATGAGAATTAAGTGATTTAAAACAAAAACAAACAAAATCTTACAATAGTGCATGGCACATGGTAAGTGTTCAATAAATGGTAGCTAGTATTGTTACTTGAATATGTTCCAGTTCAGTGGATTAAATATACTCCTTGTAGTTTGACAGAAACATTTACATAATATAAGCCACAAGATAAATACCATATACTGCATGTTTAATTCAATTGAACAAATACTAGTTATTTGAAATGCATTGCTGCATATAAAAAAATTACCAGGGCTAGGTGTGGTGGCTCACGCCTGTAATCCCAGCACTTTGGGAGACTGAGGTGGAATAATTGCTTGAGCCCAGGAGTTTGAGGCCAGCCTGGGCAACATAGCAAGACCTCGATGCTACAAAAAATACAAAAATTAGCCAGGTGTGGTGACATGCACCTGTAGTTCTAGCTACTCAGGAGACTGAAGTGGGAAGATCACCTGAGTTCAGAAGTTCAAGGCTGCAGTGAGTTGTGAACATTAGCCTGGGCTACAGAGTGAGACCCTGACTCAAAAAAAAAAAAAAAAAATTACCAAACCTAGTGCTATCTGGAAGACTAAAATACAATATTATTCTAGTATAGGATGGACAATAAACAATAAAAAGCTTTAAAGTGGGTATATAAACTAAGCATATTAGAATACAGGAGAAAGAGAAATTTTATCTGACCAGGAATGAATAAAAACTTGAAAATACAAATAGCATAAATCTTCTGGGCTATTATTTATTCATTCATTCATACATGTAGCAAATGTTTATTGGGTGCCCCTCGTGTGCAAGACAATATGCTAAAGAGATTTAAGTTGTAATAAACAAAAATGTCTTATATATATTATGCAGGCATTCTATAGACAAAGTATATCAACTTAATGAGACAATATAGGTAATTGCTTTCTAATTTTGTGAGCTACATTGATTATTAGATTGTTTGGTCTGTAACTATGGAACAGTATAAAAACTTTTTGATAGCATGTGGCTTAATCTGTTTCCCTCTCCAAAGCAGTATTTCCCATAGTAGTTTCATGTGAGATATAGTTTTGCCATTATTTTTTGAAAAGTGAATAACTTTTACCCCAAGCAAAGAAGATTTCTTCTTAATCCAAACCTTTTTCTTATAGTAGTTATCTTCAGTTATGGAATTAAGAATGAGGTCAGGCTTGGTGGCTCAGCCTGTAATCTCAGCACTTTGGGAGGCCGAGGTGAGTGGATTGCCTGAGCCTGCAGGTTCAAGACCAGCCCAGGCAACTTGGCGAGACCTCGTCTCTACAGTAAATAAAAAATTAGCTGGGTGTGGTAGTGCTCACCTGTAGTTCCAGCTACTTGGAAGGCTGAAGTAGAAGGATTGCTGGGGCCCAGTAGGTCAATGCTGGGGTGGCCTTGAGTGTGCCATTGGGTGACAGAGTGAGACTCCAACTCAAAAAATATATATATATATAGGCTTTGGAGTCAGGTAGACTTGGTTTAGAACCATGAGTTCAGCACCTTGGGAAATATTAGTCTTTTTAGGTTGCAGATTGATTATGTAACTCCACCTCCTCACAACATTTGAAAAATAAAATGAGATGAGGCATGTGGAGAGCTTGGCATGTAGTAATTCAGGAATTGCAAATTGCCATATTGATTATCTTAGTGGTGGAGCTGGAGGCAGGCCAATGTCCAATAAGTGCTGAGAGTCTCTATTTCATTAAAGTAGTAACACCTCACTGTTTATTATTCTGTCTTTCCAGATGTCAAATAAGGAGTTGTTCCCACTAAGTCCTTCGGAAATGGGAGAGCTGGAGGCTTCCAGGCAAAACCAGAGCACTGTTGTTGTCCACAATCATGAACCACTCCTCAGTAAGTTTTCTTGGGGAGCTGGTGACCATTTTAGTTTACCAAAAACTCACTCTTAGTCACTGTGTTTTCAGACCCAAGAGATTTCTAGAGAAGCAGATAGTTTTAAAACTAGATTTTTTTTCATTCAAAATTCTAAATACAATAGTCATGCTCTTGATTTTAAAATGTGTGTTACTCAATGGACCTGCCATTAAGAATTCAGTTGTAAACTAAGTTAGCTATGAATATTGCCAAGTGTATACAATTTAATTAAAACTAAAGAATTTTTATCCAGAAAAAGTCCATTCACAAGAATTACCAAGAATTTTTGAAGTACACAAGTCATGAAAAGTTTAAGATGCATTCACTCATTTTAACAATGTTTATGCAAAGTCCAAATCAAGTAAGATGAAATTAAATGGTGTTATAGTCTGTTATATGCTGCTATACCAGAATACCTCAGACTGGGTAATTTTTACCAAACAGAAATTTGTTTGACTCATGGTTCTGGAGGCTGGGAAGTCCAAGAGCATGGTGCAGGCATCTGGTGAGGACCTTCATGCTTTGTCATCCCATAGTGGAAAGCAAGAGGGCAAGAGTGGGTGGGAGCAAGAAAGCAAAAATTGGCCAAACTCACTTTTATAATGAACCTATTCTCAAGATAGCTCACTCCCCTGATGATGCCATTACCTTCATGACCTAATCATCTCTCACCACTATTGCATTGGAGATTAAATTCCCAACACATGAACTTTGGTGGAAACATTCAAACCATTGTACCTGATTTCATATCCCCTACAACTAACATTGCTGTGCTGAAAGTGTATGTTAAAAAGAATAAAGGAACTTGAATATCAGCTTCACACACACATAGAGCCACATGTTAATCATCTCAAACTCTACTGTAGTTTGAAAGATATATAGAAACCTTGGTTAATTTTTATCTGCACTTAACCCTTAATTTCTAGAACCCCTTTCTATGTCTGACTTGAATCTCATTTCTGGTTCCTCTTATTTCCTTTTTTAATAAAAAAGTTCTAGCTGGGCTCGGTGGCTCAGCCTGTAATCCCGTGCTTTGGGAGGCTGAGGTGAGTGGATTGCCTGAGCCCGCGGGTTCAAGACCCGCCTGGGCAACTTGGCAAGACTTCATCTCTACAATAAATCAAAAATTAGCTGGGCGTAGTAGTGCACACCTGTAGTTCCAGCTACTTGGAAGGCTGAGGTGGAAGGATCGCCAGAGCCCAGCAGGTTGAGGCTGCGGTGGCCGGGAGCGGCCACTGTACTCCAGTCTGGGTGACAGAGTGAGACTCCAACTCAAAAAAAAAAAAAAAAATTCTGGTTACTCCCCTTTTAAAAGAAAATTTCTTATTTTTGGAAGGTAATGCTTTTGTTTCAGCCTTCTCATTTCAGGATTAAACAAATACAGTTTTTTTGCAAGGTAGATTAAAGTTAAATTTTTCTTTCCAGGCTCTCCACACACACATACACCCCATCCCCTAGCTTCCAACTGTCTGGGAGTTCATGTCCTTTAGCAGAGTCATTTTCTATTAGAAAACTTATAGATTAGCTCACTTCAGTGCATCATATGAATTAAGTGCAATTTATCTGACAACAGATTGTTGTAAAAATGGGTAAACCATTAAAAATATATCAGGCTTCTCCAATTTAAAACATATACTTAACTTTCAAAAATACATTGTAATTTTCAATATAATTTTACAATGTATTAAAAAATACATTGTATCCTAGCCTCACTTTGCTATTTTTCATGATAATCATTTTTTAACCTCCAAATGTGTGAAATGCATGAATATTGATCACCTTTACTCACACAGGCCAATATTTTCATTCACAGGTGATGGGGCACAGCTGGATTTTGATGCCTTGTGTGACAATGATGACACAGCTATGGCTGCATTCATGAATTACTTAGAAGCAGAGGGGGGCCTAGGAGACCCTGGGGACTTCAGCGACATCCAGTGGACACTCTAGCATTTGATTTTTAACTCTAAAAATGAGAAGCATTTCATTTACAAAAAAAAGTCCAATTCTTCAGTACTGTACTGATACTGTTTTTATTTTTTATTAATGGTCTACCAGTTTTTATAGGTTTGCACCTTACTCTCACAAGTATGTGAGGAAATGTGATGTTTTTCTCCCAAGAAAACCAGAGGTTATTACAGACCCCTTTACTCAGTGAACTGGTTTAAAATCCACGAGCTGCCATATTTTTGCTAAAATGTTTCTAACCAAGAATATCACATACATATTATTTTGGTTTTTATTTTTTATGCAGTTTGAGTTTGGGTAATATAATATATTGACATTTTCCTTTGTGTCTAAGATTCATTTATAATAGATTTGTAATAGTAGGTTTGTGTAACTGGGAACATTTCAATTCCTTGTATATTTCCTTCATTGAGGATAGGGCTTATACACTTTAAGAAAACAGTGAGGCCAGGCTCGGTGGCTCAGCCTGTAATCCCAGCACTTTGGGAGACCGAGGCGGGTGGATTGCCTGAGGCTGCGGGTTCGAGACCAGCCTGGGCAACTTGGCGAGACCCTGTCTCTGCAATGAATCAAAAATGAGCTGGGCGTGGTAGCGCGTGCCTGTAGTTCTGGCTACTTGGAAGGCTGAGGTGGAAGGATCACCAGAGCCCAGCAGGTCGACACTGGAGTGGCCATGACCTTGCCACTGTACTTCAGCCTGGGCAACAGAGTGAGACTCCACCTCAAAAAAAAAAGAAAAAAAACAGTGAGTACTTGAACATTTGAAGGGACAGTGCAATTTATAGTCATCATCACAATGAATACTGTATTTGATCTTTGGAGACTTACACAAGCACAACCAGAATATTTATACTCGAGTTCTTTAAGTTGGATTTTAAGTGAGATGATTTCTTATTTAAAACTCAAAGTCTCAAGAGGTTCAACTTTGCTTACAGAAAAGGAAGGATCTTGATGATTAACCTTTGCATGTATAATTTGCTCAGTATAATCACTCAAGATGTTCATTATAGATAGAACAGGTTTTTGATATTGAAAACATGCTTAGTGGTAGATCAGTTCTAGAGCAAAAAATAGACCCAGACAGATTAAATGTCTTGTGTAAAGTCACACATTAAATAAATACATTTCTTAATGTTTAGTGTATATAAACCAGTGTCTTTACCTACATTTGGTAAAGCAGTGGTCTCACTGCTTAAATGATTAATTATCTGACCCAGGAACTTATTGTAGCCTTCTAGATAATTAGGCAATTACAATTATCATTACCTGTAACCAAAGAGAGTGAAATGAATTGCAGGTACATTTTTAAAATCATGAGTCAATGAGGAATAATTTAAAAACCAATTTTTTAGTTACAATTAAAAATTTGGAGAGCATTTTTTAAAATAGTAATCAATCCAGAAGTGGCTCAAATTGAGTGTAAGAATTAAGATTATCTTAAATATTGTACAAGGGGGGACCCCAAAAAACTAGAATTTATAAAAAGTTGTGTATTCTATTTAAACTTCAGTCACCTTCAAAGTACTCTCTGTTTGATGCAATACACCTATTGAGATGCTTTTTCCACTGCTCAAAACAGTTTTTAATTCACTGATTTTGATGCCTTTTAGTACTTCTGCCATTTTTTTTTCACCCTGTCCACCTTGACAGAATGTTTCCCTTTGAGGACTTTTTTCATCTAAGGGAACAAAAAAAGTTGTTTGAGTAGATAGGGAGGTTGGGACATGGGGGTCGTATTGTTTTGGTCTAAAATTGCTGGACACTCAGCGTGGTGTGGGCAGGTGTGCTTGCAAATCACCCATTATGAAATGGGCAAACACACTGAAAGAATCTAAAAAAAAATCCACTGAAGCCAAATGAAGCCTGTAACAACAATGCTAGCTGGTACGCTGATGTCAATGGGTTCCTAGAACACTTACCTAGAGGGGAAACCTGTACTACAAGGGGTCTGCCCCCCAAAGTATATTTATTTTTGGGGGGGTCCCCTCTAGTATGTCTACCTTCTTGGGGATTGTACTTTTATAATACTTTGTTTTAATAGCTCTTTTTAGTTTACCAAGTGTGTTCCCATATATCCTCTTTCGTGCCTCACAAATGAGAATAAGAGGCTAGGAATTAATGGAATGGAAAGCCCTCAGACTCTATTGTGGAATTCAATCCAGTTTTCTGTCTCTAGCTGGTGCCAGACCTTTCCAGCAAATTTCCCTAAGAGCCCCCCACTAAAACAAAGCATTGTTTTGACCCTGCATGCTGTTTCTTTAGCTGTAGGTGATGGGTTAGAACTTCCATCAGACATGTTCATGACAAACATACCACTGGGCAATAACCAAAAGTAAATGTTGCCTTCAAAAGTGAAATTTTCAGTGGCTGTGTGGACAAGGATATACCAGAACATTGTTGTATTGAGCTGATACGGTGTTCCAGCATTGTTGGAGGGTCAGCAACATCCTGGTCGGACACTTGATGGCTTGCAAGACATCCAGGTTTAGAATATGCCAGAGAAACCCTGCAGGGTGGAGGTATTGGTGTGCAGTAGCCTAAGCTTTATAGTTCAGACTAAAGAAGTATGAAAGATTACATCTCTAAGTCAGGAACAGGGCCCTGCCTACCAATATAATTTTTTTATGGAACTGAACCATTGCGGTTGGGCTTGGCATCCAAAGAGTCTTCCTAAGCTGGTGGTAGCAGGATAGGTCATTGTGGCTGGATGGCCTCAAAGGCAGGTGGGCAAACCCTCACAATGCAAAGATTTGAGAGGCAGAGTTTCTAGAGGCAGACCAAGGCCACCTTGCACAGAGACAGTTTTTTTCTCTTTGCAAGATGAGGGGTTATTCCACAGACCAGTGGGCAGATAACCAATTGAATGCTCTGTGCATGGTTTGATACTTTATTAGACTCTTGTAATATTTTTCTGTACATCCTCTTGTCCTGGACTCAGAATCCTGTCCATGCATTGTATGATACCATAGCACTCCCAAGTTGAGTGTTTTCTTCAAAATGCCTTCATTCCATTAACTCAATTTGATTGCTTTTAGAAGTGACAGATATTTTTACGGCATACACTATACCACTTTTTTCTCCTATAAATTAATTTCTTGAATTTTGGTGGAAAATATATCTTTAAAATTGCAGAAAGTATCACAAAAAGAATAGTTTTGTTTTAACCCTAAGAATTACCACTATAATAATTAGTGGGATGGGAAGAGTACCTAAAATAAAAAGACCCTGTTCAGCCCAAATTTAGCTGTGTGACCTCAAACAAGCCATTTAAGCGCTGCATGCCTCAGTTTCCTCATTTTTAAAAAGAGGTTTGATCTCTAAGTTTACTTTCGGCTCTGATTCTGTGATTCTAATCCACAGGACTTGAGCATTAGGGTGAACCCTAGAACTGTGCTGTCCAGTACTGAAGCCACTAGCCACATGTGGCTACGAGCACTTGAAATGTGGCCAGTAGAAAGTGAGAAATGTTGTAAATGTAAAATACATACCAGATTTGGAAGACTTAGTATTACAGAAAGAATGTAAAATATATTAACAATTTTATATTAATTACATGTTCAAATGATATTTTGGATATTGTGAATTAAATAAAACATTAAAATTAATTCTACTTGTATCTTTTTGCTTTTTTAATGTGGCTACAAGAAAATTTTAAATTACACATGTGGCTCACATTACATTTCTATTGGACAGTGCTGCTCTAGGACATTTTGTTAAGTGGATAGTATTTAAAAAGACCAAAGCTTATATCATACGGATGACATTTTTTTCTAAATACCATGGTTAAAGAACAAATAACTATAAGTCTGTATCCACATACCAAATTTAAAACTTTTTTTTGCAAACAATACTTTAAAATGTTATCAGGTATTTTATTACAGGATGGCAGCCTGAAATCAAATGAAACTTGAGTTATATGGTCATCACTGAATTTGTAAATCTATTGAGAAACAGAAAGACAAATTGGGAAATACAGAATAGAGACTTTTAGTAAATAAATGGAATTAAAGGGAAGTGTTTATTTACAGTGCCACAACAGAAAAGGGTTGTCATAGTCTTTGAGGAATCTCTGAAGAATCTGGAGCACAGATATATGAAATAGCCAATATCTAGTTACCAGACCATGTTTAGTGGTGTCCAGTTTCAGATTCTGCTGTATGTAGCACCTCAGGTAAGTCATCCTTGGGCTCTGGAGTTCAACCTGGAATTGAAGACTCTGATTTGCCCAGCACAGTGTTACAGGCCGAGAAGGGCTGACATCTAAAATTATCCAGAAGCCATAAAGAAAAACTGCCAAAGTAGCCCCTGGGTGCCACTTTTCCGTTTTTATAGTGCTTTGTTTTTATTAGTAGATTAACTTTTCCAAGTTCCATGGAGTTTGAGAGGCATTTATGACTTTTGTGCCTAGAATAAGTTGGCCTATCTGGTGTGCATTGTTTTGTGAGAAATACTTTCCAAGGGAAGTCTAGGAAAGTTCTTCTCATATAAGAACTTTGGCTTAGGGAGATTTCCAGATGTGGTGCCAGTGAAAACCTATCCAATGTAGAATATGCTTTTTGGACTCATCTGAGAATGTATGGTGTATATCACTGCTTATACATTCTTGAGTTTAGATTTGTCTTTTATACAGTTTTTAGCTCTTTTCCAGTTCACTTGCTCTTGTCCTGTATATTGGTATTTTTAAAATTTTGTGGCAAATAATGAAAAGACTGGAATTAAATTATATTTTATAATAATTACTAGTTTGTAGTTTTTTTAATTTAATAAATTTCCTACAAAAAAGTGTGTTCTTAACTACTTTCTAATGTGGAAACATAGATTAGGAAAAGGGATACATATAATTAAGTTACCATATACATTTTTGGGTGTGTTCATCAGTGTATACTAACTGCTGTAACAATTCCAAAATCTCAGTAGTTTAACCTAATACAGGTTTCTTTCTGCTCACATCACAGACCAATGTCATCAGCACTTTCTGTCCCTCTGATTCTCTATCTCCTCATCACTCCCTGCCTTGTCCTCCTTCCATCTCTCAGCTTTGCTTTCCTCTAAGCTGGCTTTAACCTCTGGAGGACCCTGTCCCCATCATGACACTCAGAATCTCCAAGCCTATGTTGTTCTTACACCTGACAATGTCAGTGCAAAGAAAACTCCTTTTCCTAGTAATTCATACAAAAATGTCCATTGATTTGGCCTCTGGGTCAACTTGGTTCATGTGGATATTCCTGTGGTCAGCAGTCTGATATACACAGATAGGCCAGACTTTGGTCACATACCAATTCTGGGTTGCAGGTTGGTGAGTCAACCCTGTTGGAATCTCAGGAACAACATGAGGATCTGCCATGGGAATATTTCAACATATTGGACTCTTCTTCCCCCAAGTTTATTGCTGGCAACAGAAGAGCCTAAATGACAGCAGGCCACAGTGATGTCTTCCACAAGGATTATTACAGCAGACCTGGTGGGAAACTGGGAGAGCCTGGACTATAGTGGGGCTGTGAAGGTAAAGAGGACACAGATTTAAGAGAGAGTTTTACAGAAGTAGGACTGCAAAAACTTGAGTATTAATTGGATATGGGAAATGTTGAAGAAAAAGCAGTGAATACTGACAAGTTTCTCTGGTGTCTGGTTGCAATGCTGTTCAAAAAGTTAAGAATTACACAAAGAAACAGCTTTGGGGTAGGAGATACGTCAATTCTGGACAAATTGTTTGTGTCCAAGAGATGTCTAGTAGATAGTTGGATCTGTGAGTTTGGAGAATGGGAGAGAAATCTGAGATGGATAGCAGACTTAATCTTGTTGGGGCTCAGTTTCTTCATTTGTAAAGTAGGCATCAGAATACTTATCTTGAAGAGAAGATTAAGATGGCTGACATGAGACAACTAGAGTTTGTTTCTCCTTTGGAGTAAACCAAGATAGTTTCCTCAGCACCCAGAGAGGAGCAGAACCGGCAGCATGCCCCATAACTCATCAAAGAAGTGATAATAACCTCAAAGAGCAAAGAAGAGAAAAATTCATCAACCTGAGCTACAACTAGCCAGACTCTCACCTGAATCACCCCAGACCACCAGCAGCCTCCAGACACAGTGGGGAAGGTGAGTGAGGGGAATTGAGGAGTTCTGTGCTCCTGCCGCAGACTTGGAGAACACCTTGAGACTTGTGAGACTCCAGTCCCTCATGGAAGATGACTTCACCCACAACTGTGCTCTGCTGAAGCTGATGTGGAGTGGTGTAGGGAAGAAGAAAGCCCAGAACAGCTCCAGCCGCCATGTGCCAAGAATTCAACCCTTGCAAGTGGCTGCTTTCTGGCTGGGCTTGCAGGGGATGGGCTCCTAAAACAAACTTCACAGCATCAGATAGTTTTGCCTGGGACAGGCTGTCATGAGAACACCTGAGGCCCCAAGGCTGGCTGAATTTTGACATTTTGAAGGCAAACTGCCTGAGGCTAAGGCAGGTAGCTGGGTGGGACACATTATAGCAACCTCTCACTCTCAGTGTAAACTTTTCTGTGCCTGCTCTGTGCAGCAGCAGCACCCCAGTGGCCTGGGACTCACTCCTTATCCCAACTGGGATATTCAAGAGTGCACACCAGTGGAGTGCTTGAGCTCCTTTCTCCCCATGCCCCCCTCAAAGGCTCAAAACAGAATTTGGGTAATCTCCAGAGTCCCTCCTTCTGCCTAGTTTGGCTTGGCATTTTCTTGAAGCAACACAGGCCAGGCAGAAGGCCAACAGTCACCACCACAGCTGGCTCTCTTTTAGAAGTGCCATCTCCTGGCCAGAGGTCAATTGCACAGTTCACCACATCCGATATAATACCTAAGCTTTGGGGAAGGCCTGATCCCAGACCCCAGCTCCAAGACACTCCCACTACTCAGGATGCCATTAGCCAGTGCAAGTAACCAGCACAGGACTGCCACACCAAAAGGCTATGTATAGCCAGTGGAACCCTACAGTGTCTACATCAGCATCCTGCCAACCTCAAATAAAAAGAAATAGCCTCCTCAATTGAGAAGGAAACAGAAAAATAATCCTGACAATGTGGGGGGAAAAAACCCAGAGTTCTCTAACACCTCTAAAAGTCTACACTCTTCAGCAGTGGACCCTAACCAAAATGAAATCATTGAAATTCCAAACATAGAATTCAAAAGGTTCAGTATAAAATTGCTCAATGAACTTCAGGAGAAAGTTGAAACTCAAAGACATTTTTTAAAAACTATTGAGGACGTGAATGAAAAATTATCCAAAGAGATAGACACCTAAAAAAAAAAAGCTGAAATTAGGCAAATGAAAGAATCATTTAGTGAAGGACAAAATATAGTGGAAAGTTTTAACAGTAGACTAGAACAAGCAGAAGAAAGGATCCCAAAACTTGAAGACAAGGCTTTTGAATTAACTCAATTAGATAATAATAAAAATGAATCAAGAGAATGGAACAAAATCTCCAAGAAAAATGAGGTTAATATAAAACATCCAAACCTAAGAATCATAGGTGTTTCTGAGGAAGAAGAGAAAGCAACATGTTTGGAATACCTATTTGAGAGAATAATGGAGAAAAACTTCCTGACCTTGCCAGAGATCTAAACATCCAAACACAAGAAGCCCAAAGAACCCCCAGAAGATTCATCTCAAAAAGGTCATCCCCAAGACATATAAGCATCCAGTTATGCAAAGTGAATGATAAGGTATTATTTTATTCATCATATTGGTTGTTATCTGGTCACTTTATTATTTTTCTCTATTGTGTTGGTGTTCCATAAGCTGTATGAGCTTTATGATTTCCAGCATTTTTCTACTGGTGTATTTAACATTATATTTCAGTATTTAGAACTCCTTTGAGTACTTCTTGTAGAGCCAGTCTAATGGTGACAAATTTCCTCAGTGTTTGCCTGAGAAATACTTAATTTCTCCTTCATTTAGGAAACTTAGTTTTGCAGGATACAAAATCCTTGGCTGACAGTTATTCTGTTTGAGAAGAGGAAGATGGAGCCCCAATTCCCTCTGGCTTGTAGAGTTTCTTCTGAGAAGTCTGCTGTTAGTCTGATAAGTTTACTTTGGCAAGTTATTTGATGCCTTTTTTTTCGTTTTTTGTGAGTTGGAGTCTCACTTTGTCACCCAGTCTGCAGTGCAGTGGCCACTCCCGGCCACCGCAGCCTCGACCTGCTGGGCTCCGGTGATCCTTCCGCCTCAGCCTTCCAAGTAGCTGGAACTACAGGCGCGTGCTACCATACCCGGCTAATTTTTTTGATTTATTGTAGAGATGAGGTCATCCCCAAGACATATAAGCATCCAGTTATGCAAAGTGAATGTGAAGGAAAGAATTTTAAGAGCAGTGATACAAAGGCATCAAATATGCCGGGCTCAGTGGCTCAGCCTGTAATCCCATGCTTTGGGAGGCTGAGGTGAGTGGATTGCCTGAGCCCACGGGTTCGAGACCCACCTGGGCAACTTGGCGAGACCTCATCTCTACAATAAATCAAAAAAATTAGCCGGGTATGGTAGCACGCGCCTGTAGTTCCAGCTACTTGGAAGGCTGAGGCGGAAGGATCACCGGAGCCCAGCAGGTCGAGGCTGCGGTGGCCGGGAGTGGCC
>CAUYQG010288412.1:0-20225 GCA_963574415.1 Tarsius wallacei | reverse complement strand
GACCTTGAACTAGTATCATAATACTATAAGAAAGGGATTGGCAGCCAGGCTCGCTGGCTCAGCCTGTAATCCCGCGCCTTTGGGAGGCTGAGGTGAGTGGATTGCCTGAGCCCGCGGGTTCAAGACCCGCCTGGGCAAGCAAGACCTCATCTCTACAATAAATCAAAAAATCAGCCAGGCGTGGTAGCGCGCGCCTGTAGTTCCAGCTACTGGGAAGGCTGAGGCGGAAGGATCGCCAGAGCCCAGCAAGTCGAGGCTGCAGTGACCGGAAGCGGCCACTGCACTCCAGTCTGGGCGACAGAGTGAGACTCCAACTCAAAAAAAAAAGAAAGGGATTGGCAATAGTGGGAAACTGCCAGGGGAGGGCGGGGGTGGGATTGGCAGTAGTGGGAAACTGCCAGGGGAGGGGGGGCACACCTCATCAACAAGTGTACCTGCATAATGAACATTTGTATACCTAACCCTGATTTGCAACCCAAATTTAAAAAAAAAAAAAAAATTTTTTTAATGAAATTTAGAGATGAATTCAGCTCCTGGGGAGTTAGTTCACTGGATGAATAAGGAAATGCAAACTAATAAAGAAAAAGTGAATTATAATCCCTTGGTTATTGTTATTTATGATAGGTCAAAGAGAGTATTGGTTTGGGCCTTGAGCCTGGACCAAGCTCAGATGTGGGTCTGTCTAAGCTCAGGTCACTAGTTTTTTCAGTTTTACAGCAGTAATGAGGTACCCATGCAAGAGGGATCCCCGTAACTACAGCATTTATCATGACCTGGGTAACAGCTGTATTCAGTGGATGAATATCCCAGTCATCAGAAGGCCAGTCCTACACGGCTCTCATTTGAAACACATCAGCTGCTTCATCTGGGGTATTCCACTTGGCATTTATAGGTGGAGCTGGATAGTACCCCTTCTCAGGATAAACAGACCTCACTGTGGCTTTTTTCTTTTCTACTCACAAAGAAAAAATTATGCCAGGACACCAGAAAGTACCTCTGAGACCTACGGTGACCAAGAACATAATCAATGTGGGGGAAGAGTAAAACCAAGTAACTATTGAAATCAGAGGGTATGTGTGAAGGAGTGGTTCCATTTTGGAGATCAGTATCATCAGTAAAGTTTCCCTGAGAAACCTTTACTAAAATGAACTGTGAGAGTAACTAATTTGAGAGCCATGTCTTTGGTTTTAAATGCTGCAGAATGGAGAAAATGTTTGGGTTGATGCAGGACCCATAGCTCACTATTGAACAACTGCAGATAGGATATGTGAGCTAGACACACAGGAGGTTATTCTAGAGGGAACAGTCTGCCTAGTGGACTGGATAAAAGCTCCACCTATAAATGCCCAGTGTACCCCAGATGAAGCAGCTGATATGTTTCATATGAAAGCTGTGTGGGACTGGCCTTCTGATGACCGGGATATTCATCCGCTGAATACAGCTGTTACTCAGGTCATGATAAATGCTGTAGTTAAGGGGACCCCTCTTGCATGGGTACCTCACTACTGCTGTAAAACTGAAAGACAGTTCAGGAAGCCTAATCAAATTTTCTGTCTCAACTTCCCCTCATGGGTCTTACAGATGCTAATAAAAACATTAGATTAATTTACAAGAGTAAGGGGAAAGGCAAAAGGGAGAGTCAGAGGACTCATCCAGGAAGTGGGAATTTGTAAGAGTGATTAAGAAATAAGATGAATAAAGAAAACATCGATGGGATAAAACTAAACGGAAAAAGGAAGGAAAAGAGAGCGTCATGGGATTCATCCCAGCAGAGTGGATTTCTTTCTTTTTTTTCTTTGAGTCCTAGTCTCGCTCTTTCGCCCAGGCTGGAGTGCAGTGGCACACTCATGGCCACCGCAGCCTCAACCAGCTGGGTTCAGGCAATTCTTTGCCTCAGCCTTCCAAGTAGCTGGAACCACAGGCACGCACCACCACACCTGGCTGGTTTTTTAATTTATTGTAGAGATGAGGTCTTGCCATGTTGCTCAGGCTGGTCCCGAACCCTAGGACTCAGGCGATTCTCTCGCCTCGGCCTCCCAAAGTGCTGGGATTACAGGTTGAGACACCACACCAGGCGGTGAAAATTTTAGATGGTTATTAACAAATAAAATGAATAAGATGGAAATTGAAGGTCTTAATACAACATTATGGAAGTTTGGGTGAACTAAAAGGGAGCCTGCAGAATCCCCAACATTAAAAGTTTCCGTGCCAACATTCGGTATTTACCCCAGATTAAAGAAATTTATTTTTTAAAACATCAAAAGGCAAGGATTACATTGAGAAAGCTGACCAACAACTGCTTCAGTTAATGTCCCATAGGAAGACAGCAAATGCCCCTCAAGGACAAATGCTCTAGTCCAAAGTCCCAGCAATTGTCACTGGGGAGGAGATGCTCATTGACTTTTGCCGTAAGCCCCAGTAAACACTCCACAAAGGGCTATGGAGTGGAGAATATGTCCCTCCTAGCACTCTAGCTTCTACTCTGCACTCTTTGAGCTCGGGCAATCTTACTGGCTCCCATTTAGTCTATCCAATTAATATAGCTTGAAGGCAGATTTACATGCCTTCATTTTACAACACTAGGTGGGGGAAACATGCCCCAATCAGATACAATGTCCATTCCCATAAAACACTTAGGTAAAGGAGACACAACTACTTTATATAAAGACCGTTTAAACATTCCAACCTTTGTAATTCTATCAATCTTTACATGTTTATGTTCTGGTTCCAGGAACTTTTTTTTTCCAGCCACAGACCATTGTATTCTCTCTGGTGAAAAAGGATTTGGGTTACCAGCAGGGGCTTGAACCAAGGGACCTGGGCCCGTTTGTCAATCAGCAGGCAGGAGAATGGAGAAAGGGCCTGCTCACCCCTATTTGCCTGCTGGCTGTTCCTGTCAGCTCTATCTGGGACCTGCCAGCCCAGGTAGCAGTTATTTTCCATTTTCAGCTTCCTCCGACACTTCCAAAGCCTGCCTCATCACACCCTGCTCACTGGTACCAGTAGCAGCCAGGCAGAGCACTGGCTCAGAGATCTGAACCCCAGCTCCCTACCGCTTCCCTCTCTGAGCTCCTGATGTGTGGACAGCCATCAGACAGGTTCGCCTTCAAGGTCCTGAACTAAAAGCAGCAGCTGGGACATGCCCCCTCCTCAGAGGTGTAGACCCAACTCTGCTGGGCCCCCATCAAAGTTTCTAGGTTCTGATAACCTGTCTTCCTGCAGTTCTTACCTCTGAATATGTCAATGTTCCCTTTCATGTTTCTTAGTACTGTAACACCTGTTTATCAATTTATTGTATTACGTTTTCTCCACTAAAATAACCAGTGGGGTTTCTATCTTTTTTTTTTTTTCTTTTTTTTGAGTCGGAGTCTCACTCTGTTGCTCAGGCTGGAGTGAAGTGGCATGCTCACGGCCACCGCAGCCTCAACCTGCAGGGCTCAGGCAATCCTTTTGCCTCAGCCTTCCAAGTAGCTGGAATTACAGGTGTGCAACACTACACCCAGCTAGGGTTTCTATCTTTTTGACTGACTCGTAAGTGTAATAGGTGCCTTCTAGAAGGAAAAGTTGGGCATAGGGATTGCTTGTGATCAAATAACTTTAGGAAACATTGAGTTAAGAAAAATTTTAAATAGTTTCTCTGTGAAAGGGCTTACCAGGGCCTGCACCTATGCTATAGGATGCTGCAAATTTCCAAGCGAAGAACATTTCTCAAACTTAATTAAGCACGGGATCCATGCAGTGTGAAGCACATCATGAGATTAATGTTTCACAGAGCAAACATTCAGATATGCTGGACTCAAATAATAGATCCTGGAACTCCTAGAGAAACGTGTCTATTCTCAGTAGCAAAACACATGATATTGTGCATTATCCTGTCCAATAGAAGGTGCTTTCTTTAAAACAGAGAGAAAAGCCTAGTGGATTCACTAGAATATATTCATTCCAGGCTAGGCCCCTACAGACACAGCAAAGTAGAGACTAGAGAAAATTCTCAAAAAAAAAAAAAAAAGGTACCAACATTTTAGTGAATATTCCAAATAGTTAGCTAGCTAGAAAATTATGCATTCTGATAACAGTTTCAACTTAAGGATTAATCTTTGATTCTCTTCATATTAATTTGTTATTGCTAACTTATTATTAGTGAGAATTCTATCCAGTCAAGCTAACCAAAGCACTAAACTTCCAATTTTCTATAATTGTGAGTTTCACAGACTGAGAAAATGTGATTTCTTTCTTAGAAATCAAATATATAAAGGTATATATGTTTGACATCAAAAGTGATATGAGTTGGGCATAGTGGTTCATGCCTATAATCCCAGCACTTTGGGAGGCAGAGGCAGAAGGATCACTTTGAGGCCAGGATTTTGAGAATCATTTTGAGGCCAGGAGCCTGGGTGACATAGCAAGACTCTCGTCTCTACAAAAAATAAAAATAAAAAATTTTAATTAGCTGGGTGCGGTGATACATACCTGTGGTCCTAGATGCTTGGGAGGCTGAGGCAAAAGGATGGCTTGAACCCAAAAGTTTGAGGTTACACAGAGCTATGATTATGCCACTGCACTCCAACCTGGGCAACATAGCAAGATCCTGCCTCTATTTTTTTTAAAAAAAGCAACTTGAGGCACATCATATGAAAGCCTTTTGTTGCCAGGTGTGCAGCCAAAGTTAAGTAGGAAGTATAAGAAATTTTTCGGTGGATGTGGATAGCGGAAAGATGGCTATTCGTTGTCCTGTGTCACATCTGCATTCTTATCATCACTCTCTCCTTCTACATTCATTCCAGGTAATGAGGCTCAGAAACCGATACCCCCAAAATATGGTGCTTTGACATATGAAATAAAGAACCAGTCTCAGGGTCTCTTTGACCTTTTTGTACTTTCTGTCTCTCAATCCTCTGTCTCTCCCAAAGCACAGGATGAAGTTGTCCCCTGAAGTTCCTTTATCTGCCTAAAGTTCAGATCTGCCAAAGAAGAAAACAATGACCTCTTGTCATTGAGACTTTATTCACTGAAATCTTATAGTGGGAAGAAAGACCGAAGTCTATCAATAAATCTAGATAGGCTTTTGTCATAAACCATTGTCTGCTCTGCGGGACCAACAGACTTTGTTCCGGGCTATTGTATATTCTTCAAGCCCACTGAACTCCCCTAAAAATTATTTACTATCATCCAAAAATGACCCACACTTCTCCATCTCTTTTTTCCTAAGACAGAGTGTATATAACCATCGGTACTGTGTCGTGTTGTGAGGTCATCTCTGTGGTTTTCTCCCCATGCATGTTGATAAGTTTGTATGCATTTTCTCCCACTATCTGCCTTTTGTGAATCAATTTTTCAGTGAATCTTCACAGGGTAAAGGGGAAGCTGTCCCTTGGCCTCTACAAAAG
Source organism: Tarsius wallacei (assembly GCA_963574415.1). Classification (NCBI taxonomy): domain Eukaryota; kingdom Metazoa; phylum Chordata; class Mammalia; order Primates; family Tarsiidae; genus Tarsius; species Tarsius wallacei. Next base: position 14,838 of record CAUYQG010288412.1, on the reverse strand, counting down.
CCTTCTTATCTTTCAGACCCAACTCAAGTTGCATTTCCACCATGAAAGTCTCTAATTGCTCTGGTCCAATAAACTCTCCATTTTCTCAACATTGGTGGTGTTTATTATTTGCGCCCCTATCTGGGTATGTCACAAATGCCTTTACATTGCTGTTTATATAGTAACATACATTCTGTGTCTCCAAGTGAACTTGGACACTTTGACAGCAAGGGCTATGGTATATGTCTATAGCAACCATATCAGTAGAACAGGTTCTAAAAAGAAATTTGTTTCTGATTTTCAAATATATCCACATGAAAAGTAATACACACTTAATTCCTAGCAGTCACAGAGAAGAAAATTACATGAAATCCAGATTTCCAGGTCCTTAGTGAGTCATTAAGTTCATATTAACACCTGTTTGTTTTAGAAGAATGTAGTGCTTTACTTGTAATAAGTTCTTCATAGATGGAATCCGTTGATGATAATGGTTACCGCGGAATGAGAAGATTTGGGATTCCATGTGGGATTCCAAATGGAACAGGCTAAAGGTGTGCTAATTAGAACAGTATTTATTAAGTTCCAATTATAGAAATTCTAGGCAGAATCGTGATGTGGAAAGAACTCTGATTTGGAATCAGTCAGAGCTCAGTTTTTTTAAATCCCTACCTACTCACTGTGTGATCTTGGACAAGTTCTTGGTTTTCCTTAGCATCCACTTCCCTATCTATATATTTTTTAAAAATAATAGCTACTTCAAGAAGTTACTGTGACAATCATATTAGAATAAAGTGTTGGTTTATTACACATTTGACATATAATAGGTGATTATTAATCAGTAGTGGTAGTCGCTATTGCTATGATTTTAGAGTAAGCTTGCACCCAAATGAGGAGTTGACAATCCCCTATTCAGAGTGAAGTTATTCACCTGCCTGCTTCAGTGTTTAAAGTCCAAAACAGAAGTCATTCTCGTGGGCTTAAGGATTATTCCCTATTAAAATGTCCAACACATTCATCTGCTATCAGCATTTACTGCTGAATGGGAATTTGTTTATCAGCCCTAAAAGCTAACAGATGCATTGATACACTCTTGTAGCAATTATGTACTAAGGCATTGCTATGTCCCAGATACTCTTCAGGACAATACAGTGATGGATACAATGCTCATGAGCCTTTTCCTTGGTTGGCTTGAAGTCTCACTGTGTACTTGCTTGGGAGAAAGTAGAGAGAATTGGAAAGAAATGAAAGACCAAGCAAGGCAACTAAAATGCAGAAAGGATACATGATTCGGCGGAGAGCCTTACCTGCACAAAAACTGTCCTGGCTGACTTCAGAAGTGAGGAAACAATGTATAGAACTGATTCAGATAAATTATAAGATATTTTTAAGGGAAATCAATGTCTGGCTTTATTATCCAGAAAAGCGGTGGTTATGAATTCCTCAACAAGTCAGGCAGCCTCTGCCTGCTGTCCGGGGGACAGTGAGGCCAGCAGCACTGTGGGGACAGACGTCTTAGCTTCCTGATGTCTCCTATCTGAACAAGCATATCAGAAGTTTGGGGTATCTTCCTCAGCATGACTAAAATTCTTTTCTGAACAATAAAAAAGGGCTTGCTACATGAATTGATATTTTTTAAAAATAAAAGGTGAAGAGCAGACCTATGTTAAAGAACAAACTGTCTTAGAGATTACTCTGAATGATACTAATATTTGCATACAAGTAATACTCAGGATAATTAGGTAGGCCTGGATGGACCTGTATTTGGCTCTCTCTCCCTCCCTTAGTTTTCTGTTTCTCTATACTTGAAAAGTTACACAAGTTAGATATCTTTCAAAACAGTCTATAATTCAAATTTTCACTAGTTCACACTGAACTTAATGCATAGTTCATCCAAATTAGTAAGGCTTGACTGTAGTTTCTCAAAGGCTTTAGGGTCTGACTTTGTTCATCTATATCGTTTTCTCCTGAATTATCTGGATTCATCCTCGGGGTCACCAGATAACTGTGCCCCACCTTCACCCCCAACTCACTTTGGCTGCATCTCCATGTTAAGAAATTTGGAACCACTGCTCCTACCCAAAGCTACTTCCTCCTTTTACCCAGAAGCGAATCAAGTTACGACCTCATATTAGAGTTAATTGTCTGACACATTTCATAATTTTTGAGAGTGTTGCATCTGATGTGAGGTGATCAAGCTTTATGATCTATGTCTGCGTTTGTGGTTTATTGACTCAGAGTTTGGCTGCTTAGCTTCTAAAAATGGATTTAATATGGTCAGATTAGTCGGCCCTTTCTACGAAGGCCATCCTGAGTCGCTCCCCAATAGTCGCAGAGTCCCTCCTAATCCTTTAAATATCCCCTCAATATTAAGGCTGATCCGAGCTGCATGTGCGTTTCATCAGGATAATAACAGCAACAATTCCTCGTATTTGAATAATACTTAATATATTTCAAAGCACTGTAGTTAAATGTCATCCCCTCCCAAACCGGGTTCGGTGATAGCAAACTGAGAAGAATCCCATTTTCCTCATCAAAATAAAGTAAAAAAGTGTTAATACCAGAGGAAATGGAACTGCCCTTCCCTCGGTTCCACATTCATTAGTGGAATCCCGCTCAACGTCGCTGAGCTTCCCGGTGCGCCAAGCATTCACGGACAGTCCAATCAGTCTTGCTGCCTCTTTGCTGCTGCAGCGAATGCCACCGCTGTCCTCTTTAGCTCTCCCCTACTGGTACTGGGGTCACCTGTCTGGGGCAGGTGATGAAGGAACATGCCGGCTGCCTCTTCTTGAGTGGCCCCTGCCAGCTGTGATCAGCGTTTCTAGGCGAAATCCTCTCAACTGCCCTCCGAATCCAAAACCCTCCTTCGGGTTTTTCCTGTGCTCAGTGCAATCAGTCCAGAGACGTTAGGCCCTCGAAGTTGGCGCAGACACAGTCATGATTCTTCACCTGCTAAGTGGCTCTGGGACTTTTTCCAGTCCTTAAGATCTAACAAACCACACTCTGCAATCACAGCTTTGCTGAAGTCCCGCCACCAGTAAAAGAATTCTTAACAGGCTCGCCTGGCAGGAGCAGAGCCCACGGGGCTGCCGGAAAGCCTGGCAGAGAGAGCAGGAAGCAGGGCAGCTCCTGACAGCCTCAAGCTGCATTCCCCTGGTCTGCATTCCCGCTGATCCATCCTGTACGTTACACTATGTGTGTGACCTTGGCCCAGCTCCAGAGACTGAAAGCGTGCGTCTGTGTGTTTTTGTGTCCTTCACCTTACTATCCCTAATCCAAGTTTCTTTAAGCTGTGACACTTAAAAAACTTAAGCACTGTTTCAAGACAGAGCTACTCATGAGATGTCTTGATAAAACGGCTTTAACTTTGTAGTGTCTTGGTCTCTTCCCACAACAGCACTGCAGGTGCACCTGGGAAGTACCTGCCTCAACCGTAGCATGAGTGGTTGCCCACGTGATACATTTCTGGAAGAAGATGTAACAGTCATTAGTGCCAGTAGCAAAATCCCTCTAGCTCTCTGTCTTTTGGGTACATGATAGGACATACTTTTTTGCTCTTCCCCGAAGGTGGATATAGCGTGGGACTGACTTTGTTCAATAAAGAAAGAGCAGAAGTGATGTGTGTCACTTCCAGGGGAAAGTCTCACAGCCAGAAGGTGTTGGTCACATCCCTGCCCCATGACTGCAGAGATGGTGGACACGTGTCCACACAACACTTCCATCAGCCTGGGCTTGGGTAACTGTGATGAGCAGAGTCCCTTCCAACTGGTAACGGACATGTAGCATGAATAGGAAAGGCAGATACATTATGTTATGCCACCGAAAGCTTTGAGTTGTTTGTTATTGCAGCATAAACTGATCTAACCCATCTAATACCTGGGTGGAGGGAGAGACCAGTAGAATCTGAAAAACAGTCCTTGGAAACTCAGTCATATGGTTCAACAGTGCAGGACTTTACCTGACCTCCATTGAAGAGAGGGTACAAACCAGCTCAGCAGCCCCCATCTGACCAGACAAGGCAGTGGACAGTAACTGCTGCCACTACTGCCACATGCTGAAATAATATGTAAAATGTGTGGCTTGCTGTCAAGATCATTCCACTTCCTGAAAGTCTCATTTTGGAGCAGGCGAAATGAAAATTACACATTTTCTTCACTACATTTTCAGAAACAAAGGAAGAGAAAAAAGGATCCTGCCAAACAGCATTTATATTTAGCATGCACCATATGCACATGTGCGGTACAGAGTACAAAGACATGTGGCAGTCCCGCCAGATTGAAGTCAGCGGGATAGAGAGCAGGAGATATAATATACAAGTGCGAGACTCTCAGTTGTATAAATGTAGGCATTTCTGAGAACAGAATGGTTCTTTGTGTCTTGACTTCACAAGATTCTTCAGTAGCCACTTCAGAATATTCTAGGGGAGCGTAATCTTTAGATGCAAGGCCACAAGTGAAAGGCGGGCTTGGTGGGCAAAGGTCTTTGAAGTGGAGTGCAGTTACTTAGGGCCCCTGCAGGTCCTTGCTAATCCACTTTACTACGTCCTCCACTGCAGAGCTCCGTTTTGAATGGGAGGTTTTCTCCTCAGAGTCACAGAGGGAGAAAATACGTTACGGGAAAGATGGTGTCTACCAGCATCAAAGTCACACTTGTGACAAACTGAGTACTTTATGATTATGAAGGGAGCATGAGAATGAGGTGCTCAGGCCCTGAAGAGGGAACTGAATCTAGGACACTGCAAATAAAGTAGTAAAAGCAAACACGTGAATACACAGCTGGATGCAGGATGGTATAATAGCCATCCCAGCAGCGTGAAACCAGCAGGTGAGTGTTAGAAGGCAAGGCCATTGTCCTGTTCCAGCTTCCACAGGGAGGGTTTCTTCCTAAACACATACGTTGGTTGTTCATGACCCTTTACTTCCACCACACCGAGTGAGGTGGGGTGATTTGTCAGGTTGATACATTTGGAAGGAAAACCAGGAATGCTTAGCTCAGCGATGCTATTCCTCTCCCTGGCCTACTGCATCCCCATGGTGTAGTGACTGGGTGGGTTAGGCTACTTATCAGTCTTGTCTAACAGACATAAAGTCACATTCTCCTGCATTTCCAAAAGTAATTGAGGTAATATTTTGGTTCCAGATCTGCCTCTCCTATTCCTCAAATTCTTCTTCTTCTTCTATTTTTTATTCTTTAAGTTATTCAAAATCATTGATGGGAAACAGGTGAGACTAAGTGGATTTTTTTTTGAGTTGGAGTCTCACTTTGTCCCCCAGACTGGAGTGCAGTGGCCGCTCCCGGCCACCGCAGCCTCGACCTGCTGGGCTCTGGCAATCCTTCCGCCTCAGCCTTCCAAGTAGCTGGAACTACAGGCATGCGCTACCACGCCCGGCTAATTTTTTTTTTATTTATTGTAGAGATGAAGTCTTGTCAAGTTGCCCAGGTGGGTCTCGAACCCGCGGGCTCAGGCAATTCACTAACCTCAGCCTCCCAAAGTGCTGGGATTACAGACTGAGCCACCAAGCCCGGCCAACTAAGTGGATTTATCCACCACTACCAACATACACTCCCATTTGGAGTCATCAAAGTGGGTTATTTCTTTTCAAGGCCCAGTCCTGCTTATGGTGAATTGTTTTTGGTCAGAACACAGGTCATCAAAGTTTAAATTTTATTGAAAGCATGGCATGTTCTTGCTATGATCTGAATGTTTGTGTCTCCCCTAAAATTCACATGTTGAAATTCTAACCTCTAAAGTGATGGTATTAAGAAGAGATGTAGCCCTTTGGGAGGTAATTAGTCATGAAGACAATTTCTTCATGAACAGGATTCATGCCCTTGTAAGAGTGGATGGAGGGAACTTGTTCACTCCTTCTGCCATTTGAAAATACAGCAAGAAGTTGCCATCAATGAAGCAGAGATTGAGGCTTCACCAGACACAGAATCTGCTAACACCTTGATCTTGGACTTCCCAGCCTTTAGAACTGTAAGACATAAATTTCTGTTGTCTATAATTACCCTGTCTAGGATATTTTACTATAGCAGCCTGAATGGATTAAGACAGTTCTGAATCAGAGACCTTGAGTCACTGTACCAAAGCCATCAACTTTTGGCTTCCAGACATTTCATTGCATGAGGAAAATAAACCTTTAGGTACTGAGAAGTAAGCTTAGTTATTTATTTTTCAATAGGAACTGAATGCAGTTATGTGATACACTCATAAAGCATTATCAGAAGTAAATTTTGTCCTTTAGTGAGTAAATTTATCAAATCTTTTCCTGTAAGAAGAGGGTGTAAAAAGCAAAGGTTAGAAGGTGGAGAGGAACCAGGCATTAAATGCAATGGGTAAACTCTACCCCCTTTATATCTCTGTCAGATAGTCAAATTGAGGCAAAATACTATTTGAATAAAAAGGCAAGATAAACATAAAACTGCAGAATATGAATAGATCTTCAATGAAATAGCCATGCAAATGTACAGTAAGGGAAATTAAGAGAAAAGTGAGCATTCTGGATGAAATGATATTAATTCCTCTATCACTTTTGGACTGCTTCAGCCAACTCTTGTTCAAAGAGACAGGGAGGTGTTCTCAATCAAGAAAACCTCACTAGTCAGTAACAGAGACTTTCTATATTCTATTTTTGTTGTTGTTATATCTTATCCTTATGTTTTTTAGTTTGACTGTTCTTATAGTCAAGTCATTCAAAATATAGAACTTTACTTGACCATTTGATTAGAATCTTCAAATTCTTGGTGATTTCTTGGTACATTTCACCTGAAGTCACATGGCCATTTAGTATCATCACCATAACTTTTAAAGTAAACTTCCTTTAGTCTACATCCAAGGTTGTATTCTCTGATCAATCTATATTTTTTTGCTTGTTTTTTTTTATCCTGATTCTGAGTTAGGTTCCAGATATTAGTCCTATAGTAAAATAAATGTTAGGCATAAACCATACAGATACGTATTACCACTCTTGTGGCACTGTAAGGCAAAAATATGACTGAAGTGGAATTTGTATTTTGTAGCTGAAAAGTGAGTCTATTCCTGGGAAGAATATTTGAGTGGCACCGTATGGTCAAAATTCCAATACAAATTGTTGATTAGATCCATGGGTTATCCACTTAATGGATAAAAACAATCCTCAATCAGTTTAATTTAATTCACAATACTTTGGTGTGACGTATACATGTTTTGTTGAGTTAATGCCTATGTGTGAAATTTCTGGACCATCAGATATGCATATATTCTGCTTTATTAGACACTGACAATCAGTTTCCAAGTATCTGTACCAGTTTACTCTCCCGCTAGTAGTGCGTACAACTTCTAGTTGTTCTATGACCTCATCAATAGTTAGAATTGTCACTGATTTTTTTGTTTGCTTGTTTATTTGCTTGCTTACTTTGTTTTAGTACTTCTAGTGAATGTGTAGTGCTCTCATAGTTTTAATTTGTGACTGTGTTAAGTACTTTTTTAGTGTGCAATGATGTAAAACTTATTTTTCAAGTGCTCATTAGGCATTAAGGTTTCTTCTGGTCAAGTCTTTTTCCATTTTCCTATTGGATTGTCTGTCTTTTCCTTTTTTATGTTAGGAGCTCTTTTTATATTCTAGAAATGAATCTTCTGTTGTATACATGTACTGCAATTATCTTCTCCTATTCTGTGGCTTGCATTTTTATGTTCTTAATGATGCCTTTTGATGAACAGAAGTTCTTAATTTTAATGAAGTACAATTTGTCAGTTTTTTCTTTCGTGATTATTATGAAATCTAAGAAATTTTTGCCTACCTCCTAAGACTATGAAGATTTTCTCCTAAAAGTTTGTTTTAGCTTTCACTTTCAAATCTATTATCCACCTCAAATTAATTTTTGTGCATTTTCACTTTTCACCATATGAACATCCAGTTTTCTCAATATTCTTTATTTTATTTTATTTCATTTATTTATTTATTTTAGTTGGAGTCTCACTCTGTCACCCAGACTGGAGTGCAGTGGCCGCTCCCGGCCACCGCAGCCACGACCTGCTGGGCTCCAGTGATCCTACCGCCTCAGCCTTCCAAGTAGCTGGAACTACAGGCACGTGCTAGCACACCCGGCTAATTTTTGATTTATTGTAAAGATGAGGTCTCGTCAAGTTGCCCAGGCGGGTCTCGAACCCGCGGGCTCAGGCAATCCACTCACCTCAGCCTCCCAAGGCGCAGGATTACAGGCTGAGCCACCGAGCCCGGCTCAATATTCTTTATTGCAAAGACATTCTTTTCTCCCACTGAATTGTAGTGACACTTTTGTCTGGAACAAGTGACTATGTACATACATGTGTACTCTACACTCTCTTCCATTGGTCTATGTGTCTATTTGTGTGCCCTACCACACTGTTTTAATTAATGTAGTTTGTCTTTCAACTTCATTCTTTGCCAAGTATGTCTTTGTTATTCTTGACCCTTTGCGTTTTCATGCAAACTTTAGAATCAACTTTTCAAGTTCCTCAAACCAAACCTTCCAGGATTTTGATAGAAATTATGCTGAATCTATAAGCCAATGTAGTAAGAACAAACAGCTTAACAACATTGAATCTTCAAACCGACAAGCATTATATATATCCCTGAATTTACTTAGGTCTTATTTAATTTATCTCAGTATATTTTGTAATTTTTTGTGTAGCAGTATTATATCTCTTATTTCATTAATTTCTAAGTATTTAATATTTTATTATAAATTGAATAATTAATTTTAATTAAAATTATTTGGCTAATTATTTGTTGTCAGCATAAATCCAACAACTTTTATGTATTGATCTTAGTAAATTCACTTATTAATAGTAATAGTTGGCTGGGCATGGTGGCTCATGCCTATAATCCCAATACTTTAGGATGCCTAGGTGAAAGGACTGCCTGAGCCCATGGGTTTCAGGCCAGCCTGGGCAACTTGGTGAGACTTCATCTCTACAATAAATCAACAAAACATTAGCTGGGATGGTGGCCCATGCCTGAGTTCCAGTTACTTGGAAGGCTGAGGCAGAAGGGTCACCTGAGCCCAGCAGGTTAAGGCTGCAGTGGCTGTGAGCATGCCAATGCACTCCAGTCTGAGTGACAGAGTGAGACTCCAACTAAAAAAAAAAAAAAAATTACTAATAGCTTATCTGTACTTTTTAAATATTATATCCACAAATTCTGTAGTCTACAACTAATGACTATTTCATTTTTCCACTCTAATCCTTATATCTTTTATATCTTCTTCTAAACATTGTATTGACTAGAACCTCCAGTAAAATATTGAAAAGAAATGATGATATCATATATTGCTATCTCATTCTTGATTTTAGAGGAAAGACTTTCAATATTTTACCATTAAATATTATGTCTACTGTAGATTCTTTGTAGATACCTTATAACTAGATTAATGAATGATATAGCTGTACTACAATGCAGTCACAGAAATGTTTAGCGCATCAGTGTTCATAAGCGCCAAAAACTAGAAACAAACTGAGCATTCTTCAACAGTAGAATAGCTAGTTGTGCTATATCCATGCAATGGAATGCTGTATAGTATATACTGTATATTCCAATACACAAAGATGAGTTACTGTTATACCCAACAACATGGTGATTCTTAAGACATACTGTTCAGTGAAAGGACATGTGTATCTGCTGCAACATGGACTAGTAGCCCTCTAAACCTGGTACACAGGTGTCATTCTGGGATCCTTCATAGTTCTGTAGATCCTGTTGCCTTCTTATTCCCTCCCCTCCATGTATTCCTCTTTCTTGGTTTACTTCCCTCTTTCCCCACCTTCCTCAATAGTTTCCCAGGAAAAAATGTGTGGGAATGACATTTTTCTGAGATTGTACATATATGAAATATGTTTTTTCTACATTTCCATGTGATTTCTAGTTGGGCTGGATATAGAATTCTAGATTGCAAATAATTTGAAAGCCTTATCCCAAAAGCGTTGCTATTATGACATTAGAAGAAATTCTGATTCCTGATACTTTGTATGCAATGTTTCTTTTTCCTCCTCTCTAGAGATATTTAAGATTCTCTCCTTGTCCTCAGCGTACTGAATTTCCCAGTCATATGCCATGGTGAAGGGCTATTTTCATCTACTGTGTTTGGCTCTCAGTGAGCCCATTCAATGTGGAAACTCAAGTCCTTCCGTTCAGTAGAATTATCTTGAATTGGCTTCACCTTCATTTTCTCTGTCTTTGTTTGTTTCTTTTTGTTTTTGTTTTAGTATAGGACTTCTATTATGTGGATGTTGGACTAGTTGCCTGAACGTGTCAATGTGCCTTGCAACCTGAAAGAGGCTACCTAGCACATCCTACAAAAAACAACATAGAGAAAATAGCCTAAATTAGGATTTTAGCTCAGATTTTTGCCACCCACTTCAGGTGGTTAAAAAGGTACCAACTTCTGATTTTTACTGCATTTTTACTAGTCTTGTTTCTTCTGATGATTTCCTAGTTGTGGTGGCTTCTAAGCCCCCTTTCCTTTCTAAAAACTCATTGAGTGTCAAGAAAAGCAAAACTTTGCAATTACTTTTTTGTATCCCTGCTTTTACACCCCACAATGTGTTTTCTGTTTAAGTGGTTGTTCCATTTTCTTTCTTTCATTATGTTTTTTAGAGGATCTGGGAAGAGGATGTTAAATTAGTTAGGACTCTGTGTTGCAAGAGGTAAGACAACCAGCTTGAGCTAGCTTGAATAAAAAAATGGGGAGGGAAGAATTTATCAGAAAGATACAATCAAGTCACAGGAGATGCAGATTCTGCTGGGCTTCAGAAACAACTAGCCTGGGGTTGAACTCATTTAAATTAAGTCCCAAGTTCCTGACTCTGATTTCCCTGCTGTCTTTGTTCTTTTGTCTCAAAGTTTTATCTATAAGATGAAAAACGTGGTCACTAATAGCTCCAGAGTTTTACAACTTTAATGATTTTGACTAGTGAAGGCCAGCTTAGGTGATCACTTTTGCATTAATCAACTATAGACAGGGAATTAGGGTTACCGCACAATAATGTTAACTGTGTAGATGGTAGGAGAGAGGACAGCTCCCAGATTATGCGTGCTATTGTGGGACCCATCAGGCAATCCCATTGAAATTTCTTAGGATAAGACTTTTTTTCATGATGCAGGATACAGATGTTGGGATGGTGCTTAGCAAATAGGAATTGCTCTTCTCTGAGACACTGTGGCCAGATCCTTCACATGCCCAAATGATATTTTGGCATTCAGATCCCTCTGGGCACAAAGAAAAGACAGAAGATAGACAACCCAGGGAGAGAACTGGGTTAAATCACTAATATCTGATTTACAAATTCATAGTATGCACTCAGTAGTATCGTAGTAAATACTTCTGGTAACAAGTACTGTACTTAGTAAAGACTGAATACAAACCCACAGATTTGCCATTATAGACTTGATTAGTAATTAACCCATACCCAAATCAACAGATAGTTTTCAAACTCTATTTCACTGGCTGTGCAGACCTGACTCAAAAGGCCTGAATAGAAAAGAATGTCTGTTCCAAAGCGGACATTGAGCTCCTTGAACACATTATAATTTCACGCGGAACAAAAGAGACCTTTAAAAACTTTCACTCCAATGTTAATAAAAGCAAGAGGAATACGATTTTGTGTCAAGCTTCTTTTACTCTCCAGAATTGGAATACTGGGTTCTTAGGTCTTTCTGAATTCTTTTTAGCTTCTCTTGAGTCATTTAGTATTTCGCTCACCTTTTGCTTTGCTCTTGAATCTTCTTTTAGCTATTGCTTTCTCTTTCTTACTGCTGGCTGTCTTCAACTTTCCATTGAGATGATATCTAAGGGAAAAACAGAATTTCTTCTAAGGAAAGCAAAACTCTAACTTGCAGTTGTGAAAAGTATTTTACACTATTTTTGTATAATTACTTTCGTTTTCTGTAGTGGAGCAGCTGAGAAAAATTGCTCTAATTGTGTAATTTTCTGCAACTACTCTGGGACAAAAATCTTGGTAATTGGATTTTTTTAAACTAACAAGTTGTCACAATTGGATAGTTCTTAAACTATTTGTGCTTATGCTTCAGAAAATTTCAGTGAATGTACAGTATATTTGAAATGTTTTGCATCAGCTCGTGGTCTCAAATTTGATTTATTTTAACTTCAAATTTTAAAATAGATTGACAACTCTGATTATACATTGTCTTCGCTAAACGGACCTTTGCTAAGTTTCCTGGTGTGTTCATCCCCACCCCACACTCTGCTGTTGCCATGGGAGCCAAAATCCTGGCATGTGCAGCTCCAGCTCCCAAGTGGCTCTGTTTCCCAGTGTGCTTTGCTGTTACTATGGAAATGACTGCCCATTAATCTTGCTGTCCTTTTACTACCAAAGCACCTTTAACTGTCTCAAGCAATCAAGTGATGTTACCTCCAGCAGGGAAAGGAAGGAGAAGACTGCTTCCCATTTTACAACTGCAGCACCGATTTTAATCAAGATTTAATCAAGGAGCAGAAGGAACTAAAGCTACCCTAACAGTTCTCTTTTAACGACATACCAAGCAGGATCCTTCTTGGTACACAGGCATCTACCCTCGTTCATTCTCTTGCTTGAGGCCTCTGTAAAAACATACTGCGTGTTTTTAAAGGTACATTTGTGTTTCATATACATTACAAAGTAGCACAGTAGAATCAGAAGGACAAGTGGCCACTCATCTTTACTGATGATAAAAATGTAATGCTACTGCAAATTTTCTGAAGAACGCGTTTTGGGGAATCGTCATGAAAACTGCCCCAAAAATTGATCTGCTGACTTGAATGAAATCTTAACATCCTGTGGAACTTGAGGGTTAGTAAACATGAGTCAAGAGAAAATGAGTTAAATATACACAAGCTTGGCATTTTTCTTGTAATAACAAGTTAGTCATAGAATTTTAGATTTGATTGTATGGTCATTGGTGCAAAATGAAAATAGGACTTAAGGATAATTCTGGAAGAATTTTCCAAGGCATTACAAAAAATATTTGAAAACAAACAAATCATGGCCTGCCCACCCTGGATCTGAGAGTATCACTGTGGAAAGATTTGACCAATTCTGAAAAATGATATACACCCAATAGCTGTTTGGGGAAATAGGAAAATTAAAGTGGTATAAATATATGGAGGGCTGGGAAAGATGGATCTAGTTGTTGTCTGCAGCACAAAGAAGGGCTGCTTTTACTTGGAAAATAAGCAAAGGATATCGATATTGGGTGAAGGAGAAGAGGGAAGAATGATGGTGGAGAAATCAACACAGAAGACCAGATGTATCTCCTCCTTTCTTTTCTTTTTCTTTTTCTTTTCTTTTTTTCTTTTTTCTTTTTTTTTTTTTTTTGAGTAGGAGTCTCACTCTGTCACCCAAGCTGAACCGCAGCCTCGACCTGCTGGGCTCAGGTGATCCTTCTGCCTCAGCCTTCCAAGTAGCTGGAGCTACAGGCACATGCCACCACACCCAGCTAATTTTTTTTTTTTTAATTGTAGAGATGAGGTCTCGCCAAGTTGCCCAGGCTGGTCTCGAACTGGTGGGCTCACGCAGTCCTCTCATCTCAGCTTCCCAAAGTGCTGGGAAGTGCTGGCATGAGCCACCGTGCACCGCCCATCCCCTCCTTTCTAAAGAACCTCTGGAAGAGGAGTGGTTGCAACTCTGAACAATCTAAGCAAAGTTGCCTGTTGCTTTGACCCTCTGTCCTGATCTGATGTAAGAAGACGGAAGGAAGGGAGAAAGCTAGGGAGGGAGGGAGGGCGGAAATTTTAGGAGATCTGTTTAAATGTCTGGTAGGAAAGAATGTATTTCCATAAGCTTACCACTTATACAAAGGTTAGTTAAGTCTTTCCATAAAAAAAACAGATCACGGAGATAGAGTAGTTTGAGAGAAAAAAAATCAGATGGGTAGGATTTCATCAAAACAGTCGGAAGAAAATCTAAAATAACAGCTTTCAGCATTTGGACAACCTCCTAAGCATCCAGTGACCCAATTGTTTAAGTCTGGTCTCTGTCATCCCCTCAATGATATTTTTCTATCCCCTCTGTATTAATTTCCTGTGACTTCTGGAACAAAGTACCAAAAACCGGATGCCTTACAACAACAGAAATGCATCTTCTCACAGTTCTGGAAGACAGAAGTTTGAAATCGAGATATGGGCATGGCCATGCTGCCTTTGAAACCTGTAGGAGAGAATCCTTCCATGCTTCTTTACTTTCTGGTATTTGCCTGCAATCCTTGGTATTCCTTGGCTTAAAGATGTACGACTTCAATTTCTGCCTTAATCATCACATGGCTGACTTCTCTCATGTATCTTCACCTCTCCTTCCCTTTGTGCATTCCTGTGTCCAAATTTCCCTCTACCTATAAGGATTGGAAGCTTAACTGATTACATCTGCAACAACCCTGTTTCCAAATGAGATTCTATGCTGAGGTATAGGTGGTGAGGATTCAACACGTCTTCTTGGAGGATGCAATTCAACCCATATTACTTACCTTCTCTCAGAAATAGTATCAAGAACAGTATGCAGAAAAATTAGTGAAAAATTATCAAAGCCAGCTATTGGATATCTTAATTACTTTAGGTCATCTGAACTCTTTCAGTGTGTTGGGTTACAATTAATAGAGTCATATTTATTAAAGTTCAATTTAGTCTCACACCCAGGAGACTACCCATGAGATGAAGATGATGATGGTGATGATGATGGCGGTGGCTAACACTTACCTATTAAGAACTAGGTGGTAGCCGGGCTCAGTGTCTCAGCCTGTAATCCCGCACCTTGGGAGGCTGAGGTGAGTGGATTGCCTGAGCCCGTGGGTTCGAGACCCGCCTGGGCAACTTGGCGAGACCTCATCTCTACAATAAATCAAAAAATTAGCC
>CAUYQG010288410.1:0-10367 GCA_963574415.1 Tarsius wallacei | reverse complement strand
GAACCCGCGGGCTCAGGCAATCCACTCACCTCAGCCTCCCAAAGGCGCGGGGATCCTTCTTGCCACAGGCCTTGTCCTCATGGCTCCCTATGCCTTGGACTGCTGTTATGCCCCCACCCTCTTCACCTAGCCATCATATTCAGCTCTCAGGTCTCAGCTGAAATGTCATGTCCTCAGGAATGCATTCCTTGAACTGTCCCCCAAATCCTCCCTTGCCCCTCTCTCTCTCTCTTTCTCTCTCTCTCTCTCTCTCTCTCTCTCTCTCTCTCAATGTGTCTTGCTATGTTGCTCAGACTGGACTTGAACTCCTCAGCAATCTTCCCACCTCAGCCTCCTGAGTAGCTGAGACTGCAGACACATGTCTCTATGACACCACTTGTGGCAGTGCTTGCTCTCAGTGTTCCTTGTTCAATTGTATGATATCCCCCCCACTCTCCTCTAAGACTCATTAGATAGAAGTCATCCCAGTTTTGTCTTCTGATTACTTAGTTCCCTGCCTGGTGTGCTGTGCAAACTCAATGCATAATTTTTTAATGAACAAGAGTACGTATTGGAGGAATAGATGAACACTTTCTGTATTCACTGTCGAGACAAACAGTCATTTATTGGTCAGTTCAATAAACGTGTACTGATTGCCTGCAACGTGCCAGCCACTGGGGAAACAAATATGAATAAGACCCTTTCCCAACTCCCACCAGTGGTTTCTAAATGAGGGTAGCTACCACCCCACCCAGGGTGTTCTGAGATGTATGGAGATGCGTTTTGTCGTTGCTGACACAATGATTGGGACATTACTGGATTAGCAGGGAGAGCCCAAGGTCACTCAACACCTTCCAGCGCATAGGATATTCCTGCATGAAAAGGAACCATCCCAGCCTCACCTCCACATCACACCACCACGGTTGCTCAGAGCCTCATAGAGAAAAGTGAACTGAAAGTAGAACTATCCTGTCATGCATGCAAGGAGAGACTTTCGTAACAGTGCATGACCTAAGGGACACATAGCATTCCACCTTAGAGTTGGGGTGGGGGCACTTTTTTTCTTTCAACATGCCAAAGAAAGCCTCCCTACTACAACTAAGGAGCCTCTCATTTAAATGCAATGATAAAATCAAAAAGTCCAAAAGTATAAGTAGCTTATGATGAAAATTGGCCAGCCATGGTGGCTCGCACCTGTAATCCAACACTTTGGGAGGCTGAGGCGAGAGCAGGATTTTGAGACCCACCTAGGCAACGTAGCGAGACTGTTTCTACAAAAAATAAAAAAATTAGTCCCAGCTACTCAGGAGGAAGAAGCAGAAGGATCACCTGAGCCCAGGAGGTTGAGGCTGCGGTGAGCTGTGATCATGCCAGTGCACTCCAGCCTAAGCAACAGAGTAAGACTCCAACTCAAAAAGAAATCAAAAAAGAAAAGAAAAAAATAGCTTATGATGAAAATCATTCCTCCTTTTTCAATAAATTTCCAAAAATGATACATGAAAACAATGGGAACTGGCATTCCAGTTATTTCTCAAAAGACTTTGAGTTTATTAGACTCAAAATTGTGAGTGTATAAAAACCATTATAGAGTGATTGCTTCATTTCTTCCCCAGTCTGCCTTTTGGGAAGAAAGTATCAAGGGGGAAGAAAGACTGCTTCTCCACAATGAAAGTCATGTGAGAGGAAGGCCAGGGTATAGCATTTAACTAGACCAGGGTTCCTCAACCTCTGTACCAGGGACATTTTGGGCAGGAGAGTCCTTTGCCTAGGGTCTGCCAAGGTCATTGTATGATGTTTAGCAGCATCACTGGCCTCTGCCTACTAGGTGCCAGTAGCACCCCCCAGTTGTGACAACCCAAAATATCTCCAGATATTACCAAATGTTTTCAAGTGGGGAGAAGGTAAAAAATTGCCCCTGGTAGCAAACCATTGAACTGGACCTTGCTTTTGTTCACCTCATTCCTGTGTCACACATCTGTGGTCTATCACAATTTCAACCCACTGGTTTCTCAGGTGTGTAGAGAGTACATTTGAAAAATGTCCACAGACATTAGGTGGACAATATGTTTGTGCTAGGCAGAGAGGGCCACTGGAAGCTGCTATGTTACCAACTTGCTATCTCTTTCTAGAGACAGGGGTTGGCAGTTTGTCCTACCTTCTTGGCATTGTGCTCTTCTTCCTGCCAATTGCTCAAAGGAGAACTTACAGGAGCCTTAGGGATAATGACAATTTCTCTTTTACGGCAGCAGAACTCCCAGGTGTATGAGTAATGCTGTCACCTGAAGCATCTTCAGCCTCTGGAGAGAGCTGCAGGAAATTACAGTGTATTGCAGGGAACTCTGATGCTGAAGAGGAAATATAATCCTC
The DNA here is from genome assembly GCA_963574415.1 of Tarsius wallacei. Classification (NCBI taxonomy): domain Eukaryota; kingdom Metazoa; phylum Chordata; class Mammalia; order Primates; family Tarsiidae; genus Tarsius; species Tarsius wallacei. The sequence continues at coordinate 8,021 of CAUYQG010288410.1, read as the reverse complement.
TTCTTAAATTTAAAAAAAAAGAGGGGGAAAGCAAGACGATTTGGAAGCTAGCTTGATTTAGCTCTCTTTCCATGGAAAATTTTAGACCAGCTTCAAGGGTGTGTATCTGGGATCTGGTTTGCCCACGTGGCTAGTCCATTTTCAGGATGATGCCACACTTGGGCCACTCTTTTCTTCACTGCCACACATATGAGTTCAGGTGCCACCCACTGAGCCTGGTGTAGAGGAAGTTGCACTTCCTTCTCCCTGAAATCCCATTCATCCTCGATCCTCAAACTTCTTTTGCAGGAGAGGAAAGCCATTTGGATTTTTTTTAAAAGGCATCAATGTTTATGTTGGTGGGAATAAAATGTCTTCTCCTATCTTACATAGAGCTTTTCTGAATCTACAGCAAAGGTTGATCTGGTAAGGAAGATCAAGCTTCAGAAAGCTTTTTGAAACCAGGTGTCGTGGCTCACACCTGTAATCCCAGCACTTTGGGAGGCCGAGCAGGAGGATTGTCTGAGCCTAGGAGTTCAAGACCAACCTGGGCAACACAGCAAGACCTCATCTCTACAAAAAATCAAAAAATTAGTGGGGCCTAATGGTGCATGCCTGTAGTCCCAGCTACTCATGAAGTTGAGGTGGAAGGATTGCCTGCACCCCCAAAGTCAAGGGTGCAGTGAGATGTGATGGCGCCATTGTCTGGATGACAGAGATCCCCCAACTAATAAAAAAACAAAAAGATTCTTTTTGGGAACTTGAAGGACAGCAGCAGAACTACGCCTTGAAAACAAGTCCCTAGCAACTTTTACCCCAACCAACAAAAAAAGAATAGGAAAGCAGATGCAGATAATTTGTCGAAATTCAAAAATACATTTTACTTATCCTGTTTTATCTGTACAAAAAAATGAAACAATTTCTGATTTTGGTAGTGATGGTGGCTGGTTTTCTCTGGGTGTTTACTCTTTGCCAGCTGCCACACTAGAAACTTTACACAGAATATTTTACTTAGTTTTCCCCAACTCTTCATAGTGGATTTTGATATATCCCCATATTATACATGATGAATTGAAACTTTGTTGGCTTAAGGAACTTATTCAATGTCCCGCAGTTCTTGAGGAACAGGGATTTGAAATCAGTTGTGTCTCTTTCAAATTCAGTGTCTCACCACCAGACCACCATTGTGATAGTTGTTCCAGTTTTAGTGATGAGTCAGAATTCCCAGAAACCAGGTGAAAGGTCAGATCCCTGACCTCACCCTCATAGTTTCTGATTCTGGGGCCACCTGAAAGCTTGTATTTCTAGCAAGTTCCCACGTGATGCTGATACTGCTGGTCCAGGGACCACACTTAGAGAACCCCTATTATACTGTTCCATCTTCTAAAAAATTGCATAAGCACTGGCTTTGGAAACCTCGAATGAAAATGATGGAGGGTGAAATTGACCGCTGACATTAGACCAACGCACAGATAGCTAACAGTCGGAGGGTTTCTAGAGCATCTCTTCTGAGAGGATGGTGTCATGAGACGGAGGTAATTGACCTGTTGTAGGTTTTATTCTGGTATTCCCTTGGCTGCCTGACATTTCTGAGAACACAGTCAAACTGCATCGTTAAAAAAATAAATGTACCACCACCGTTTGCTCGTATTAATAGGCCATTTTTGAAGTTCAGTAGTTTTCCATCAGCATGATGACATTTCTTTTTATAACTGTATTTCATTTTCTTTTGATTCAGTAAAACCTATTCAGCTTCTGTATAAATACCATGACCATTATCTTTAAAAAATAATAATAATACTAATACTAGTAAACATGCAGATTAGATTTACTGTGAAGAAGGGTTTGCAAACCTTGGATCAGGTCTTGTATACTATTAACTAGCCCAAGAAAAACTCTAAGGCAATTTTATTGGTTATAAAAGAAACATCATTTAAAAGTTTTCTGATTACAGCCACTTTGAAAACAACAGGCACTTTGAGAACAGATTTTGTGTTCGTCTTTTGACTGATTGAGTTTCACCTGAATTAAGATTCTAAAGGCACATTTGAAACCTGAAATCAAGCTGATTTATGTGTCGATAATCTGTTCTGGGGCCTTCTGAGCTAGTTCAGGAGAAAGGCTTTGGTGCCTTACTTTTCCTTTTGGTGCCACTTAATAGCAAAGATAACAACCCAGGTGTGAACCACCAATAAAATACAGACAATTGCCCTACAGATGGATTCAGGGAAGAAAACTCCATTGTGAAATGTGCTGCCATGCTTTTGCTATGGAAAAGGTTATAGTATATATGGAACTGAAATCTTCATATGCTTTACAGGAAAATAGAGACTGATGGTAGGGGAGATCGTTGGCTTCCTTTTCCAAAAGCCTTCCACAATGTCAATTCCTGGAACAACTTAAAAAAAAAAAAAAAAGATTAATTATCTGGTGACTTCTTAAGTGGTGGGACAGCTTCCTTTGGTTTTGAGTGGAGAATAAACTACCCAGGCAGGTTTATGCTGGCAGCTAAGGCTAGACATGTGCAGAGGCTAAATTTTCCAGAACCAAACCAGGGATTCTCTCATGGCTTCTGTTTCCCAGCAGTAGCAACTGGATGCTATGTGCTAGGAATCAGGAACTCTGCTTTTCTCTGTAACTGACTGCTGCACTGGAATTAGCATCACCTTAGTGTGAGGAACCTGCCCTCCTGTTGACAACAACAGCAGGTGGTTGTTTTCTCAAAGACCCTCAAATTCGTAGCAAAGGCAGGTTCCTGGCCGCCTGCACACTGTTGCTTTGAGACTGGTGCCTTCATCTCCTGGCTCCAGCCAAACCAAGGAAACATTCAGGGCTGTTCCCCCAGGAATGGGGTCCAAAGGGACGCCTTGGAGGATTTTTTTTTTCTTCCTTCTGCATCTGTAGCTGTTCAGAGGTGTTTATCTATGTGGACAGAGCAAGATGCGAAGCAAAGACCCTGTAGTGCAAAGGAAGGCGCTCCCCAGGGCAGATTAGGAAATTCCTGTCCCGTGTGTGTGTGTGTGTGTGTGTGTGTGTGTGTGTGCAGGACGTGCACGCCGAGTGCGCTGAAATGCAGCTCTCCTCTCTGCCTGCAAAGAGTTGCTCTGCTTCCCTCCCTGCCCCGCGCCCTGGGGGAGCGCCAGGGGGAGTCCTCGCTGGTCAGGGCTCCCCGTGCCCCGGGAGCGCCGAGGGCTCGCCTGGCGGAGCTTAGCGCAGCCAGCTCTGCGTGGCGAGCGGGCGGGGGTGGACACTGGGCTTCTGTGTGCCAGTCGCAGCCGTTGGCTGGCGGGCGCCCAATCCCTGGGCATGCCGCGGGAGCCTGGCCAGGACGCACGGTGAGCGACGAGTTTGGTGGCAGGCTTGACCCCGGCGGCCGGCAGAAACGGGCGGGCGTCGGGAGCCAAGGCGCGCGCGCGCTGCGGGGGTCGAGGCTGCAGCTGCGGAGCCGAGGACCCCCGAGATCGGAGGGAAGGAGGAGGAGAAGGAGGCATGGCTTCGGTGTTCATGTGCGGCGTGGAAGACCTGCTGTTCAGCGGCAGCCGCTTCGTGTGGAACTTGACCGTGTCCACGCTGCGGAGATGGTACACGGAGAGGCTGCGGGCTTGCCACCAGGTGCTGCGGACGTGGTGCGGGCTGCGGGACGTGTACCAGGTGAGCCGGGCGCACGGCACTCCGGGGCCCCTGCAGGGTGCCTGGCGCTCGTGGGGAGCCCTTTCCACCTGTAGGATTTGATGCTCTCTCTCCCCCAGCCGCCTCTGTTTCAACTCCCAGCAGACTGCTTGGCCCTCGGGTCAAGTGCTCGGCGGCTCTAGGTAACTGTTGCCGGACAAAGCTTGTGAATTTTTCCAATCGGGCACGGGGGACACTTGCGAGTGAGTCGCAGCTTTTGCACACACACATATGTGACAGAGGAATGGTGTACTGGCTGGCACTTGGCTACGAAGGCTGTCCCTTTGCAGCAGAGGGACTGCAGGAGCCCACTTAGACGTTCAGATGATCCCGTCTTCTTCTGTTTCATTGGGGTGGGGGTGCAAGGGTTTTTACTGTGCCCGTTTACTGTCGGAGGGGGCCTTCCTGGCTGTGCCTTCTTCCGTTTGATTTGATTTGTTTCCATCAGGCAGCCCCAACTTGCAAGGCAGAGCCAGGAAAAGCTGAATCTGTGTCTACTGGCTTTTAGAAGGAAGGACAGCAAATTGTGAACACTTTGCAGGAAGATGACAGGCTGGGGAAGGGAGGGGTGGCGCGGCTGAGCGCTGGAATGCTAACGTTTGGATTTACTCCCTGTCACACAACACAGCCCCTTTATTTCTCTGCTGGGTCCCATCCTGCAGGCAAAAAATGCAGCAACTTTTGTTCAACTAGGAGACCATTCATCCTCTCTGGGACTGCAGCTTGCTGGTTGTTTTATGTTTTCTTTTCTTTTCTTTTTTTTCTTTTTTTTAAACAGTAATTTATGGATTTGAAAGTCCTGTGCTTTGGTGGTTAATATCTTTAAGTTTTAAAAAAATCTGTACCGTTAAGTTGAAAAGATTATAACAGGTGTTTACTATGGAAATATAACATCATATTTTCTTTTCTGTGATGTGGAGTAGCTTTGTTGCAGTTCCTGGATTCCCCCAACTGACCCCATTCCCAATATGGCTGGGATTTATATTTCATTTATATTGCATCCCATATGTGATCAGGCACCTGGCTTTGACAAGCCACAGTCTTCCATCCATCAGACAAAATGAAAAGACCAGCACCTACAGTGAGACGTTGGAAGTGTAAGGAGTCGGTGTCCCCGTGCCACCCTCGTTAAAACGTGAGGAGCCTTTGAACCTGTGCTGTCACAGCTCCTGCTTTGTATAACCTATCTGTGATAGCCTGCATTCTAAAATGGAATCTGAAAGCCAGGTTGAGAATCAGGGCAGCACGTGGGGTTGAGAGTATTAGGGAACTGTGGCTATCGCCCATCTGGCCACAGTATACAGCTCCCCTGGCTTTTGGGAGCCAGAGGTGTGCCCATCTTTCAAGCCCTGTTTTCTTTCTTGGGTAATCCCAGTTCAGCTTGGTCTATGGGATAAGTGCCCCTTGTGTAGTTTTGCTTTTTATTTTTAATGTCTGAGAAACTTTCAAAAAGAGAACGCAAATAACTAACCATCCAGGCGAACTCTGTGCCTCACTCCCCAAGGATTCAGGGGATTTATGGCTTATCTCTAATACTGTTACTGACTGATTCAAAAATGAAGTTTCCAGAAACCCTGAGAACCCTATGGGTTCTTTATAAGGTTGATCAATAATTATTTTTAAGCAAAACAGCAATTTGAGAGACTAAACTACTAAAATATATGTTTTTTTATTTTCTGTTAAATGTTTGGTGACTGAACCAATACCCTCTCATAATAAGAACCTCTAAAATAATGATGGTAGTCAGGCATGGTGGCATTTGCCTGTAGTCCCAGGTACTCAGGAGGCTGAGGCAGGAGATTCACTCACACCCAGGACTTTGAAGCCTGCCTGGGCAACAAAGCAACACCCTATCTCTAAAACAAAACAAAACAATACCTGCTCTTTCTTTTTAACATTAATTGATTATATGTGTCAAAATAGAGAATAATTTGAATGTTCCTAGCATAAAGAAAAGATAAATTTTAAGGTGATGAATAGCCCAATTACCCTGACTTGATTATGTGAATGTATCAAAGTATCACATGTACCCCCAAAATATGTATACTTGTATCAGTAAAATAATAAAATAAAATAAAAATAATGATGGGTTTTATGAATAAAGAATCATAAGTAGAAGAAAATGATCTCTAGGTTTAAAGCTTTCTGTGTCTAGAGAAATAAGATTTTCAAAACTATTTTCAGTCTTTGAAGAACCATAGTATTCTTAATTGTGCAGCATCATTAATCATTTGCAAAGGAAGATCATTTCTTTAATGCTTTTCAAATATTGAGCAAGAAAATAGTGACTTAAATTGTAACAGAATTTAAGGGCAGTAAAATGAAGTGATTAATACCTTGGGCTCCAAGTTAAATAGACAAAGGAGTGAATCCAACTTCTGACTATGTATGACCATGGGAAAGTTAATCCACCATTTTTAGACTGAGATACATAATGATACTAATCACAGTGGTTGATAAAATAATTAATTAACATGTAAGATATTTCACACACTGACTAGAGTTTAGGAAGCAGTCAATAAATACTATCTGTTCCATCAGTTAGGATTTTTTAAATTGCAATAGGAAACCCAACTCAAACTAACCTACAGAGTAAAAAGAAGTGACTTTTGACACAACTGAAAAATGTAGCAGTAGAGTGAACTTCAGGTATGGTTTGATCAGGGTACTGTGCTTATTCTCCATAATTAATTCAGCTCTTGTCTTGTTCATGTGTTGGCTTTATCCTCAGCTGGCTTCATTCCTCACAATAGGAGTAATCACAGAAGTTTCAGGCCTTAGATTCACACATTCAGAAAGAGAGACAATTTCTCATACCCACCAACTATCAAAAAAAAAGTCTTATTTTGCACACTGAGAGTCTGATTTAGGGTCTGTGCCCACCCCCAATGCCTTGCACTGATTGGCACAGAGGATAACATTACAATTCATGCATTCTCAACAAGAGTGATATGGCCCAAAAGGGGCAAAAATTATTTCAGAGGGTGACAAAAAAAACTTCCTCCTTTTATATATAAAGCACAGATATACACATAATATGTAAAACGGATATACAGTTATCTGTGGCAGTAAAATTGGGGGAGTGAGTAGCAAACAAACAAAAAATCTTAAAAGGCTCCTTAAGGGGGTAACCATGGATATAAAGGTTAAGAAACACTGGATTACAGATTGATAGGCTTAGACCAGTGGGGGAACAGACCCACTTCTGAAACTGACAGAGAGACTGGCCCCACCCAGACCACACTGCTGCCAAACCATGAGGAAGGGTAGATTGCTTGGTTGAAAAGTAACCAGCAATGTCCCCTGCATTATTAGAATCTCAAATCCAGTGCTTTTTAAATACAAACAATCAGTTATTTTTCAAAGTAAGCACCAGGAATCTTGTACAAATACCTTTGTACTATTTTGCCACAGTAATTTGAATTAAGTGTGTGGGAGCTCATCATTAGAATATCTGTATTTCTATTTCATAATGATAAATTCTAAATCATAGCGGGGACTGTCCTACCATACTGCCCTGCTTTCAGGCACATGAACTAGAAACACACACCAGAGAATTACATATTTTACTGAACCCAATTTTTTTTCGTCATCTTGTTGATAAAAAGGTGTCACTTTTCTTGCTTTTAATCTGAATAGTCTTGCTTGTAAGAAAATCCAAAGCTCAATCACTCTAGGGAGAGATGAGGGTGGGGAGTGAGGTATCCGTTTCATGAAATACCTGGCAGTCCCCTGGGGGTGTTTTGTTTATTCATATACTATAAGTGAAATAAGATCTTCCACCTATTCATAAGGTATTTGGCAGCAGTGTTATTGCCAGACCAGCAAAGCTGGGAAGGCATAATTTCTTTGGAATTGAACACTTCCTCCCTTTCTAAAGATTGGAGAGGTAAGTGACTTAATTTGCCAACAAACCATGAATAATTAAGATACTGGCTATAAGGCATTTCTGTAGAATTGCGACTAAATAAAAAGCAGGCTCAGGCTGCACTGAGGCTGCCTTTGAACAAAGACTTACTTTATGAGTGAAGCCTTGAATTTGGCTTAAGTAGCAGATGTGAGCAGTCACCTTCAGTGTAAGCTAAATTCTAAAAGCTGATTCATCAGTCATATAGCTACGCTGCTTATATCTTGCCTGGATGGGCTATGTTATAGCAATGAGTTAGGCTTAACAAACAAGTCAGGTGGAAAATGATGGGAGAACGTTGTTGGAGAAAAGATCAACACTTTTTTTTTTTTTTTTTTTTTTGAGTTGGAGTCTCACTCTGTCGCCCAGACTGGAGCACAGTGGCTGCTCCCGGCCACCGCAGCCTCGACCTGCTGGGCTCCGGCGATCCTTCCGCCTCAGCCTTCCGAGTAGCCGGAACTACAGG
>CAUYQG010288407.1:0-11054 GCA_963574415.1 Tarsius wallacei | reverse complement strand
GGAAGGATCGCTGGAGCCCAGCAGGTTGAGGCTGCAGTGGCCAGGAGCAGCCACTGCACTCCAGTCTGGGCGACAGAGTGAGACTCCAACTCAAAAAAAAAAAGTTGTTACTATAGCTATGTGTAAAGTATGTACATATATTATATATTTGACAGAAACCAAGAAATGAGTTATATTATTAGGATGGGGGAAATTTTGCAGTTTAAAGTTGTCTTAACCCATAAATAGAATAGTCTTTTTAATAATAAAAATGGGACGTGTTTGGAAAATCAATATGAAAGAGAAATCTGACTAAATGAAAAGTTAACTGTCTTCCTAGGAATTTTCATTTATTTATTTGTTTTGCAAAGTGCATAAGAACTGTCTTTTTTTACAGAGTTACTCATTTGTAATTTTTCTTTGGAAGGTCCTAATTACAGAGCACGGTGACTTGGGTAATAGCAGATTTTTAGATCCAAGAAACAAAATTTCCTTTAAATTTGATCACTTACGGAAAGAAGCAAGTGACCCCCAGCCAGAGGACGTAGAAGGAGGCCTGAGGTCTTGGCGAGAATCCTGTGACAGTGCTTTAAGGGCCTACGTGAAAGATCATTATTCCAACGGCTTCTGTACTGTTAAGTATCTGACTACCTCGTTGTCATCAAGTATTTATTTCTCATAATACCTTATCCTTTGGGAGCTTTGACCCACCAGATATCACTTCTTTCTTCTTAGTTATGGTTTCCTCTGCATTTTGTTCCTTAAATCATTTTTGAAAGAGGTATAAGTAAATGGAAAATGTTACATGGAAAATTCCTTTTAAAAGTCTCAACACATAAAAAATTTAAATCTCAGTATGTTCTATTTCACATTTGTTGTATTTACTCATGAGATACTACCTTAGAGTTATAAAAAAAGTCTTTAAGCTGGGCATAGTGGCTCAGCCTGTAATCCCGGCACTTTGGGAGGCTGAGGTGAGAAGACTGCCTGAGCCCAGGGGTTCAAGACCAGCCTGGGCAACTTGGTGAGACCTCATCTCTCTACAATAAATAAAAAAATTAGCTGGGCGTGGTGGTGCGCACCAGTAGTTCCAGCTACTTGGAAGGCTGAGGCAGAAGGATCGCCTAAGTCTAGCCAGTCGAGGCTGCGGTGGCTGGAAGCATGCCACTACCCTCCAGCCTGGATGACAGAATGAGACTCCGACCCAAAAATAAACAGACAAATAAAATAAAATAAATTGTTTAAAGTCTTTAGCTTTGACATGGAGGAAAAATGGTAAACTAAGATTGTTAGGAGAGTTATTGCTCACATTTATGACCTTTTGATACAGGTTTTGTTTTGTTTTTAGTTGGGGTCTTATTCTGTCACCCATACTAGACTAACAGTGGCACAATCATGGCTCACTGCAGCCTCAACCTCCTGGTCTTAGGCGATCCTTCCGTCTCAGACTCCCAAGTAGCTGGAGCTACAGGGGTGTACCACTGTGCCCAGCTAATTTTCCACTTTTTGTAGAGACGAGATCTCACTGCATGGCCCAGTCTGGTCTCAAATTCCTAGGCTCAAGCAGTCCTCTCGCCTCGGCCTCCCAAAGTGCTGGGATTGTAGGCGTGAGCTGTTGCACCCAGGATGTCCTTGACCTTGGTATGGCTTTTCAGACTGAGGCTAACCAGCTACTTCTAGAAATTATCTTTTTCTTGGGCTGCTCTGTCAGCACCCCATAATTATTCTTACTCTGTTTGTACCCAGTTCTTTTTTTCCCCTTGCCTTTGTAAATACAGGCACTCCCCATAGTTGTATTTATCTCTGGAAAGCTCATGGTCAATCTGATATAAGGAAAGTTGCAAACTTTGGTGTTACAAAAATAGTGGGTTTTGATTCAACTCTGCCACTTACTTTCTGAATGATCCTCAGCAAGAAGCTCTGTGAACTTGAACTTTATCATCTACAGATGATAGCAGTATGTTCCTTCAACTTTATTAGAGCAAAAGAAACATACATATAAAAACATATTTTGTGCACAAGAAAGCACTATTTGCTTTCTGTGCTTTCCCTTGGTGACTGCATTTCCATCCACCTCTCCCACACTGAGGTACGGCTGGTGTTTCCAGCTACTAGCCAGATGTCTCCATCTGGAGTCTCCAATTTGTTAGTGATGCCACCAGTTTGTTAGTGATGCCACCGTCTTCTAGTCATCCTTTGGCTCCTTCATTTACAATATACCGCTAGACTTTGAGCATATTTCTGCATTCTGTCCCGGGCCTTTCCTTTCCATTGCCTTAACACCACCCTAGCTTATTGCATGGATTTATTCTGTGGCCTCCTAACTAAGTAACCTTCAGCTTTTTTTCCACTATATCCTTTGCACCACTATTGATTATTCTTCCAAAATATTAGTAGTGGTCATATTTTACTGTCTCTCCATTGCCTGTAGAATAGTCTATACTTCTTACCTCACATGTACTACTGCATGAACTGAATGTACCATCTTCTTTGGTCTCCCACTAGTCCACTCCACACACACCCTTCAGCCTGACAGAACTGCCTGCCGTTCACTGAACAAGCCCCTGGTTTCCCCTCTGAGCTATTACCCATCTTTATTCTCAGTCTCTGCTTATCAGAATCTCATCTGTCTTATAAGACCTAGCGGAAAAAGGCACTTCCCTATACTCCAAACCTGGAGCAGTATTCCCTCTGTATTCATGGTACCACTGTCCCTACGAGAACTCAACGTGTTCTGTTTAGTGTTCATGGGATATGAACACTATTGTGTCGTAAGCTCATTCTGTCTGATTCTTTGTCTGCCCCAAGGATCTAGCACACTGCTTTTTGTAGTTTCATGTTTAGATTAAATGTGTTTTTGGAGTGTAACTATTTTTTTTCCCATCGATAGGTTTATGCTAAAACTATAGATGGGCAGCAGACTATTATTGCATGTATTGAAAGCCACCAGTTTCAGCCTAAAAACTTCTGGTAAGAAATAAATGTTTTCTTCTCTTTGTATCTAATTTATATGGGAAAGAAACCAGTAGTTGAGACTTGGTTTGTTTTTTTTATCCAGCTAGCTTGGAATAAATTATTTTTATTATTATTTTTTTTTTAGTTGGAGTCTCACTCTGTCACCCAGACTGGAGTGCAGTGGCCGCTCCCGGCCACCGCAGCCTCGACCTGCTGGGCTCCGGCGATCCTTCCGCCTCAGCCTTCCAAGTGGCTGGAACTACAGGCATGCGCTACGACGCCCGGCTAATTTTTTTGATTTATTGTAGAGATGAGGTCTCGCCAAGTTGCCCAGGCGGGTCTCGAACCCGCAGGCTCAGGCAATCCACTCACCTCAGCCTTCCAAGGTGCGGGATTACAGGCTGAGCCACCGAGCCCGGCGGAATAAATTATTTCACTGAGAGACTTCAATTCCCCATCCATGGGGGAGAGGGAGGCAAAAAAAAAAACCCTAATTTATTTATTAAAAATTGTGTATTAGGCCGGGTGCGGTGTCTCATGCCTATAATCCCAGCACTTTGGGAGACTGAGGCGAGAGGATTGCCTGAGCCCACAGGTTCAAGACCAGCCTGGACAACTCGATGAGACCTCATCTCTACAATAAATCAAAAAATTAGCCGGGCATGGTGGCACATGCCTGTAATTCCAGCCACTTGGAAGGCTGAGGCGGAAGGATCGCCTGAGCCCAGCAGGTTGAGGCTGTGGTGGCCGGAAGTGTGCCACTGCCCTCCAGCCTGGGTGACAGAGTGAGACTCCCACTCCAAAAAAAAAATATTGTGTATTTATTCTTGCATGTTAAAACTCAAGTCACCTTCAAAGTACTCTCCATTTGATGCAATACACCTATTGTAATGCTTTTTCCACTGCTCTAAACAGTTTTTGAATTTGTCAATTTTTGATGCCTTTTAGTACTTCTGCTTTTTTTTGTTTAATCTCTTCCACATTGGCAAAACGTTTCCCTTTGAGGACTGTCTTTCACCTAGAGAAACAAAAACTGTTGCTCATGGCAAGATTGGGTAAATAGGGAGGGTGGGGCACAGGGTCATGACATTTTGGGTCAAAAGCTGCTGAACACACAGTGCAGTGTGACCAGGTGCACTTTTTTTTTTGAGTTGTCACCCAGGCTGGAGGGTAGTGGCATGCTCCTGGCCACCGCAGCCTCGACCTGCTGGGCTCCTGTGATCCTTCCACCTCAGCCTTCCAAGTAGCTGGAACTACAGGCACACACTACCATGCCCGGCTAATTTTTGATTTATTGTAGAGACGAGGTCTCGCTAAGTTGCCTGGGTGGGTCTCAAACCTGTGGCTCAGGCAGTCCTCTCGCCTCGGCCTCCCAAAGTGCTGGGATTACAGCCACTGAGCCCAGCCTCAAGTGCACTTTTAAATCACCCATCCTGAGAGCAAGAGTTGAAAGAATCTCCAAAAAAAAATTTCACTGAAGCTGAGCGCAGCCTGTCACAACAAGGACCACTGGTACACTGATGCTGATGGATTCCCAGAACACTTACCTCGTGGGGGAAGCCTACACACAAGTGGCCCACTCTATAAAAATAGTTCCTAGTTCCAGCTTTGGCGTCCCCCATATAAAATGGGGAATTTAGACATTGTTTAGATTCCTTACAATTCTAAGACTTTATAATCCTTTAATGAAACTCTTATTTTTAGTGAGAACAAGTGATTTAAAAATACCCAGTTGAAAATCTAGTTTTAGCTGGGCGCAGTGGCTCACACCTGTAATCCCAGCACTTTGAGAGACAGGCAAGAGGACTGCCTGAGCCCAGGAGTTCGAGACATGGCAAAACCTTGTCTCTACAATAAATAAAAAATATTAGCTGGGCGTGGTGGCACATGCTTGTAGTGTCAGCTACTGGGAGGCTGAGGTAGAAGGATCCCCTGAACCCAGCAGGTCAAGTCTGGTAACTGTGAGCCTGCCACTGCACTCTAGCCTGGGTGACAGAGTGAGACTCCAACTCAAATAAAAAAAGAAAAAGAAAATCTAGTTTTACTTGAGTTAGGGTTAATAATACTTGAGTTAATTTTATAACTTAGCACCCTATTCATCTGTTTTTGGAAGGGTCTCCCATGAACAGAATAGGTATGATTTTCTACTTAAAGTGAAAAAAAGGAAAATTAGAAGTCAAAATAACTTTAAAAGGCTTATGGTCAGGCCACTTAGATCCAAACTTACGTTTGGGTAGACAGACCTTGAGTTTACCAACCTGGAAATGACTGTTTCGTTTTTCTTCTTCTCTCCCAACTTCTCTGCCTCGGTGGCAAATCACTTCTTTCCTGCACATATTGCTAATTCTACAGTGTTGTGTGTATGTGTTTTTAGGAATGGTCGCTGGAGATCAGAGTGGAAATTCACCATCACACCACCTACAGCCCAGGTGGTTGGAGTGCTTAAGATTCAGGTGAGATTCTAGCATGTTCATAGACTGTGGACAAAAGTTCACATCTTTAAAACAGACTTGCCAAGTTGTTTGCTATTAGAAATAAGGACCAACTATATGTAGATGCAAAGGGAGATTGATGGCAGCAAATAGAATTAGAAGCCTGTTTCCTGGGGACATAGTTAAACAGAGAAAGCTATTCTGAATTGATCAAGAATAGTCATGTAGAGTGAATTGCAACATACTGTTATTTTTTTTTCTTTCAAAGATAATATAAGAACTTTCCAGGAATTATCAAACAGCAATTTTAGGAAAGACTAAAATAAATAATTAGTGAGAAGTTACCATGTAGCAGCTACTGTAAACTTACTTAGAACCTTTTGTATAATTTTATTTATGTGCATGTGTAGACACACACATATATGACTTCTGACAAATGCTATATGAATGGTTTTGTCTTTTTAAAATTAATATATTTTATTTTAATTTAATTTAATTAATTTTTTTTTTGAGTTGGAGTCTCACTTCGTCGTCACCCAGGCTGGAGTGCAGTGGCACACTCACAGCCATCCCAGCCGTGACCTACTGGGCTCCGGCAATCCTTTTGCCGCAGCCTTCCAAGAAGCTGTAACTACAGGCGCACACTACCATATCCACCTAATTTTTGATTTATTGTAGAGACGAGGTCTTGCCAAGTTGCCCGGGCTGGTCTCAAACCCATGGGCTCAGGCAGTCCACTCACCTCAGCCTCCCAAAGTGCTGGGATTACAGGTTGAGCCTTCGAGCCCGGGCTTTTTTTTTTTTTGAGACATGGGTCTTCCTCTTGTCACCCAGGCTAGAGTGCAGTACTCATGGCCACTGCAGCCTCGACCTGCTGGGCTCAGGCAATTCTTCTACCTCAGCCTTCCCAGTAACTGGAACTATAGGTGTGTGCCACCACACCTAGCTAATTTTTCTGTCTTGATTTATTGTAGAGATGAGGTCTTGCCAAGCTGCCCAGGCTGATCTTGAACCCTTGGGCTCTGGTAATCCACTCGTGTCCACCTCCCAAAGTGTTGGAATGACAGGCATGAGCCACCACGCCCAGCCTCCAGTGGATTCTTAAATTGTCTTTTTCTCTTCAGCCTCTTTTAGAAAGCCAAGAGGTAAAATGTCAGGGTTTGGAGAGGTCATGGGAAGTCTAACTTCTTTTGCCCATCTGGACAGAGCCAGTTGTTTGTCTGCATTTAAAAAGATACCTGTTTTTGTCCCTTAAACAAGAGTATGTAGTGGGTTTGTGTTGCCCAGGAAATCCTTTTGTTGCAAATAGGATTATGGTTTCTGCAGAGATGAAGCTTGGCTGTTAGTTATGCCCTTCTAATGATATCCCAAAAGAGTAAGCTCCTAGTGAGATATGTTCTGCCCATATCAAGGAATTTCCAGCTTTTTTACAAAGCATAGCATTGGGAGGTGTTACGCATGTTAGATAAGGTTTTAGCTCTGGAATCTAGCCTAATTCAAATCCGAGTTCCTCCCTATACTAGGTATGTGAACATGGGTAGTTAGTAAACGGTCTCTAGCCTCAGTTTCCTCAGCTGTAAAATAGAGCTTTTATAAAGATTAAATGAGGCTATATAAGTAATAAGTGTTTTACATCATGTATAACACATAGTAAAGCCTCAGTAAATAGTAGTTGTAGTAAAGATTATTGCTCCTTTCTTCCCTTTTCTGCTTTATCTCTAGAAACATACCTTTTGTTCAAATAAGATGTCTTAGTTTGTTCATGCTCATATAACAAAAAGCCTTAGACTGGGTGATTGCTGAATAGTAGAAATTTATTTCTCCCACTGCTGAAGACTAAGTCCAAACTCAAGGCGCCGGCAGATTTGGTGTCTGGTGACCCCTGTTCCTCACAGACACCTTCTTGCTGCATCCTGCACAAAAGGTCATGTGTCTTCATATGTGGAAGAGGACGTGGAGCTTGCCTGAGCCTCTTCTGGAGGGCACTAATCCCACTTGTGGGTGGAGCCTTCATGACCTAATCATTTCCCACAGGCCCACACCTCTTCATACTATTGCCTTGGGGTTTAGGTTCCAACCTAAGGACTTTGGGAGGACACCAACATTCAGACCATAACACTAGATTTACTGCTATTTTGGAATTATGCCTTTGATTTCAGCTCCCTTTTTTGTCTCTTCATAGCATAAGTGTAATCTTTCTAAAACATTCCTTTTTCTGAGTTCCCATTACCTGCAATGGGATAAAGTCTGAACTCGTTACATGGTTTTTATAAGGTACTTTGATCTTCACAGTCTGTCCAAGTTCATGGCAGTAGCTCCTGCCACAGTCCCGTTTACACATACTCCAGGGCAGTGAATTATTTGTTTTTCTCTAAACTAAGCCAGCTGTCCTCCATTCTCTTACACTCTATCCTTTTGCTAGATACCCTTCCCTACCTTGTCTACATAGGTGACAGCTCCTGTTTTCTTGTTTTTCTCCCCTTTTAACCATTTATTTTAAAGATGGTGGGGTACAATTCAGGGCTAGGTATACGGGTGTTCATTATGCAGGTACCCTTGTTGATGAGGTGTGCGACAGCGTCTATTTTCAAGACCCTATTCAAATGCACTTAACAGAGGGGTACCCTCATCCTATTCTATGTGGCCAGCTGGGAGCCTTGTTAAGGTGACTGTACCTGTTGTGTAAGTTGCCAAAACTTCCTGAGCCTTTTTTCACTGGGTTTGTTAGTCTGTCTCTAGTGTACTCTTTTTTGCTCATTGTTTTCATAATCATAACACCTCGCTACCTTATGTCATCAGAACTATTTTTATCTTTCTTTTGTTGTCTGATTTACCTATAAAATATTTGTTTTTCAATCCTGTCTTTAAACCTCAATTAAGCTTTTCCTGCACCTGATCAGATCTACTTACCAGTATTGATGATGGTGTATATGGACAAATGTATCAGATATTAGGTTTTAGTATCCATTAAAACTCCTTGGTGTTCACAAAGAAAAACTCATTTAGTTATTTTAATATGTTAAGAGTGGGATCTTATTTATCTTTGTATTCACTGTACTTAGCACAGTCCCTGGAGTGTTACAAGCACATAATAAATGTTGGATTTAATCAGTTTTCCCTGCTAAGGAAAGAGAGAATTCTTAAGTGTTATGTGGATTTTAGTTAACAACTGTTGTGAGTTACCATTGGTTATATTAATTATGTAGAGTTGGTAAAATGGCTTACCAACTTAAAGATGGCTTAAAGTGTGGGTTTGTGTCCTAAGCAATAGGTTTTTATATGACGTTTCCATAAACTTGCTTAAACGTTGTCTCACGCAGGTTCACTATTACGAAGATGGCAATGTTCAGTTGGTTAGTCATAAAGATGTACAGGATTCACTTACTGTATCTGTGAGTATGGAATATTTAATGTCTACATCACTTGTGTCTTTTCTTTTTCTTTTTTTTTTTTTTTTTGAGTTGGAGTTGCACTCTGTTGCCCAGACTGGAGTGCAGTGACCGCTCCCGGCCACCGCAGCCTCGACCTGCTGGGCTCCAGCGATCCTTCCGCCTCAGCCTTCCAAGTAGCTGGAATTACAGGCACGCGCTACCACGCCCAGCTAATTTTTTTTTTATTTGTTGTAAAGATGAGGTCTCGCCAAGTTGCCCAGGCGGGTCTCGAACCCACGGGCTCAGGCATTCCACTCACCTCAGCCTCCCAAGGTGCGGGACTACAGGCTGAGCCACCAAACCCGGCTGTGTCTTTTCTTTAAAAAATTAGTTTTGAGCCCGAGTGCTGATTCTGCACTCAGAAATTCGGTTTGTTTTCAGAGCTTGATATTGGCAGCTCCTGTTGATGCCTCTTCCTACCATCCAACACATAATTGTTCAGTCTTTGACTCAAAAAAGAGACTATGGCTTATCTAAAGAAGCTTCCATCTTTCTGGCTTTTTCTCATTTATAAGATTTATTCAAGGATAGCAGTACCTTCAATCAGTAAATAGGAGGAGCAAGGAAAGTTTCCCAAACTAAATCTTATAGGGCTATATTTATATCATTAGAGAAACAACATTTTTAGGAGTATTCAGTTAGAAAGTAACTGTGTTCTACACGCTGAAAGAGGAAACAAGCTGGGTGCAGTGACTTAGGCCTGTAATCCCAGCACTTTGGGAGGGGGAGGCAAGAGGATTGCCTGAGCCCAGGGGTTCGAGACTGGCCTGGGCAACTTGGTAAAACCACATCTCTACAGTAAATCAAAAAATTAGCCGGGCATGGTGGCACACACCTGTGGTTCCAGCTTTTTAGAAGGCTGAGGTGGAAGGATCATCTAAGCCCAGCAGGTCAAGGCTGCGTGCACGCTTTGAGTGTGCCACTGCATCTAGCCTGGGTGAGAGTGAAACTCCGACTCAAAAAAAAAGAAAGAAGAAACATGATTTGTACTTAACATTCTTTCTTTCAGTCTCATTACTTCTTTACAATCTTAGAAGTTATTGAGTACCCCAAAGATTTTTTTAATAGATATATAGATATTTAATAAAGTAAATATTGATAGATATTTACTTTATTAAAACTTGGAAGTGTTAAAAGTGTTAAGTGTTAAAAATATTTTTTAATTAAAAATAACAACATACAGCCGGACTCGGTGGCTCAGCTTGTAATCCCGCGCCTTGGGAGGCTGAGGTAAGTGGATTGCCTGAGCCCGCGGGTTCGAGACCCACCTGGGCAGGCGAAACCTCATCTCTACAATAAATCAAAAAAATTAGCCGGGCGTGGTAGCGCACACCTGTAGTTCTGGCTACTCGGAAGGCTGAGGTGGAAGGATCGCCGGAGCCCAGCAGGTCGAGGCTGCGGTGGCCGGAAGCAGCCACTGCACTCCAGTATGGGCGAGAGTGAGACGCCAACTCAAAAAAAAAAAAAAAAAAAAAATAACAACATGCACATTGTTAATATGTACCATTTTTGTGAATAACTATATTTTTCCATTCCAAAACAAAAATAGTGAGAAGAATGGCGTTAATTTATGTCTTCACAAATTGTGTTCAGATTGGCTTAATAAAAGACAGCTGGATTTTCATATCTGCTCATAGATTTCATTAGCCCTCAAAGTGATACAGCTTTACATGTTATGTAGCTTCTAGGAGACTGCATTTTACTAGCGTTAGAGAGTGAGGGTGAAATATGCAGGTAACTTTGGCACAGTGTTATTATTAAAACAGAAAATAATCTGTCTTGGGCCTACTGCTCTAGACATTTGCTCTTACCCTCTTCTTTTCAATTCTGTTGTACTTAATGATGAGAGGACCTGAGAGATTCCTTTCATTTTGTACCTGAATCATGTAATACAAAATGTGGTCGTCTGGTTTAACATCGTAAATGGCAAACACGGGAGGGCATGAGCTTACAGGTATGACTGATGTGCCTGAGGGCACTGTTTATATTATTTTAAGCTAGAAATTTTTTTTTTTTTTTTTTTGAGTTGGCGTCTCACTCCGTCGCCCAGACTGGAGTGCAGTGGCCACTGCCGGCCACCGCAGCCTTGACCTGCTGGGCTCCGGCGGTCCTTCCACCTCAGCCTTCCGAGTAGCCGGAACTACAGGCGTGCGCTACCACGCCCGGCTAATTTTTTTGATTTATTGTCGAGATGAGGTTTCGCCTGTCCAGGCGGGTCTCGAACCCGCGGGCTCGGGCAGTCCACTTACCTCAGCCT
>CAUYQG010288405.1:0-22710 GCA_963574415.1 Tarsius wallacei | reverse complement strand
ATCTTGCCAGTGTCAAGCCACACTCTCTCCTGACCAGATCTCATCGACTTAGCCCCCATGTTCCAAGATCTCGCCATCACTGGTGTCCAGTTCCCTTTTTATTACAGACGGGAGAGTGGGGTTTTCCTGGCCCATTTGTGGCACCGCCTTCTGCTCTTACAGCCTTTGGGAATAGAGATATGGTCTCCCTGGGTATCCTCTCGCCAACAGGAAGCCCCCTGCGCCTCTCCTGAGCTCCCCGGCAGCTGAGCCATGGACACTCTCCTGCGTTGTGTCTGCCACCCTCCCCCCACGGTGGCAGCTGCTTTCAACGGACATTCCCCATTTTCCAGTCTGCTTTTTCTGAATTCTGGTTTTGCAGAAGATGGAGTTCGTGGGGTCTTTATTTGCCTTTGCATGATGTCCAGTGGGAGAAGATGAAAACCGCCATCTCATGTGAACAGGTCATGTCAGCGTCCCAAGGAACCGCCCACGGCCGCCATCACCTGCATGCCATGTTCCAGGTGCCACGGACACAGTCACATCAGGGTCCTGAAGAGCCACCCCCGGCCGCCCTCACCTGCTTACCACACTCCAGGTGCCATGGACGCGGTCACGTCAGTGTCCTGGCCACCCACGGCCTCTCTCAGCTGGATGCCACACTCCAGGTGCCACAGACACGGTCACCTGCGGCCACCCTCACCTGCACTCCACACCCTGGGCACCTTGGAAACAGTCACATCAGGGTCCCAAAGAGCCACCCACGGCCGCCCTCACCTGCTTACCACACTCCAGGTGCCATGGACGCGGTCACGTCAGTGTCCTCAAGAGCCACCCCTGGCCGTCCTCACCTGCTTACCACACTCCAGGTGCCATGAAAGCAGATATGTCAGTGTCCTGGCCACCCATGGCCTCTCTCAGCTGGATGCCATACTCCAGGTGCCACAGACACGGTCACCTGCGGCCACCCTCACCTGCACTCCACACTCTGGGTACCTTGGAAACAGTCACATCAGGGTCCCAAAGAGCCACCCACGCTGCCCTCACCTGCATGCCACACTCCAGGTGCCACCAACAGAGGGGACAGCTCCTGCCTTCGACAAGGAGCCATCTGCCAGTCTGCTCTCAGAATGGGGCACCAGAAAAGCTCCGAAAGCAGAGGCTGTGTCCCTCCCACTGCCCCCCACAGACATCCAAGTTCACAGCCAGCCCTCTGTCCCTGCATGCCACACCCACGGGGCTAACCAATCACAGATCGAAAATATTCGAAAGTAAAAGTAATCAAAAGTTCTTAAAATGGCCTATTACATAAGACAAGTAAATAAACGCAGCCATAAATGACACGAGTGATACATTCATAGAACAATAAAAATAGCACCGATTTTAAATTACAGTCTCAGTATTGACACAGAACTTACATTGTATTCGGTAGTCTACATGCTCTAGAGATGATTTGAAGTATGTGGGAGGTAGAGTCAATAATACTCAGTGAATCTATCACAGAAACAAAGAACAGAGTACCATACGCTCTCACTCATAAGTGGACCCTGAACATTTACCAGGACACTATAAGAAAGGGATTGGCAATAGTGGGATACTGTGAGGGGAGGGGCGGGGAAGCAGGGCACAACATCAACAAAGGTACCTGATCTCAAACCAGGCACAGTGGGGACCAAAGGGAGGCCCAAACCTTACCTGTGTGATGTCCACTTATATACCTAATCCTGAATTGCACCCCCTATCTCTAAAATAGAATATAAAATAATAAAACAAATCAAAATAAAGTATAAAGGCAGATGCGCGTAGGTTACATGCAAATCTGCACCCTTTTATAAGGGACCTGAGCACCTACAGATTTTGGTGTCTCGGGAGGTCCCAGAGCCAATCCCTGCAGACTTCAGGGGAGGGCTTTGCATTGTGAATCCCACAAGCGAGTCAAGTAGTCAGAGATAAAGGGACCTGATGGAGGCTGTTGATTTGGTTAAGACAGAAAAGGGATGGAGGCGACCAGGCGTGGTGACTCATACCTGTAATCCCAGCCCTATAGGAAGCTGAGGTGGGAGGAGCGCCTGAGCCCAGCAGGTGGAGGTCGCAGTGAGCCCGATTGTGCACTCCAGCCTGAGTGAGACAGAGTGAGACCCTGGCTCAAAAAAAGAAAGAAAAGAAAAAGGATTAAGAGACATGTAAGCAGCAAGCAGAATGTGAAGAGGGCTCAACCACCCACAATCTAAGGGAAGAACATTCCTGACAGCAGGAACAACAACTGCCATGGCCCTGAGACATGAATGTAGTGACATTTAAGAATGGCAAGAAGGCTGTCCCGGAGTTGGAGCCGAGGAGGGATGGGTGAGGGCTGCACAGTCAGCGGAGGAAGGGGCAGTCACGTGGGCCACGTTGCTGTCCTTGGCGTGCCTCTGAATGGGGTGGGAATGACTGCAGCGTCCGGGCAGCGACATGACCTACCTGACTTCTCCAGAAGCCACGTGGAGAACAGATCATAGGAAGGCAGGAAGCAGAAAGTGAGTCGCGCTCGCCTGAGTGAGTCTCTCGACTTCCACACTGACGGGCGCTGAGGTCTGTGAGCCTCTGGCCTCTGCCCTCGCCTGCTGTGATGGGGCCTCTGCCTGGCTAAGCCCAATGGCAGGAGGGGACAAGGAGGCCTGGGACCCGCCACCCTCAGGTAGGTCAGGGACCCTGTCTCCTCAGTCTCTCTTCCCTTGCTGTAAAAGTTGCTCTCAACGACCGGACGAGGAGTCCCTGACCATGGGCAGCTTCGTGGGAATGGAGGGGACTGTGGTTTGCAAGGAGTCCCTGGGAGTCAGCCCGGATGCCAGAAGAGAAAGTGCAGGGTGGCCACTAGGTGGCAGCATTGCTCCGCTGAGAAGGCGGCCGTGTGCTTCAGGGAGCTGGGAGCATCCCTGTCCCAGAAAGAAGTGACTTTGCAAGAAGCCCCCAAAGTCCCCAAAAGCCCCCCCAAAGCCCCTTCGCTTTCATGGACAAGGAGGATATGATGAAAAGGGCGGTGACTCCAGGAGTGTCCAAGACAATAAATGCCTTTCACATCGATTGCTTCAAGTGACCTCATAGCCACCCGTGGGTTGCCCCGTGGGGACCTGGTGGAGGCCAGAGGAGAGGACCGCCACAGCTGGCCATAAGCTCCCAGGGGCTTAGCCCAGGCCTTCTGTCTTTCTTCCCAGCCATTCTGGATCTGAGCAGCGGCGGGAGGGAGGTGGAGGTGGAACCCATGGGGAGAGGCCACCTAGCCGGTGCCTGGTGTGTGGGTATTGAGGGCACAAGCAGAGCTGAGAGCAGCCCAGGTGACTGGGGACCCTTCTAGGGCCCCCGAACCCCATCCCTTCAGTCATGGAGGGGTTTCAGGAATAAGACCACTTAGATTAAAATGGGACCAAAAGGGATGGTGTAAGAGAAGGAATTCTGCTTGTAATTGCCTGACTCTCTTTATAAATACTAATGGCGATGGTGTTGTTATTATTTGCCATCACACACAGCGAAGAGGGGATGGCTTCCCTGACACACCCTCCCTCCCACTAGATCCAGTTAAACCCCCGTGTTGTAAGGCACCATTTACCTCCTCCTTGGCTCTGACACACTCTCTCTCTCTCTCTCTGTCTCTCTCTCTTTGAGTCAGGGTCTCACTGTGTCACCCAGGCTGGAGTGCAGTGGCACACTCACGGCTCACCACAGCCTCCACCTCCTGGGCTCAGGCGATCCTTCCACCTCAGCCTCTCGAGTAGTTGGGACTCCAGGCGTGCACCACCACATCTGGTTTTTTTGTTTTTTGTTTTTTGTAAAGACAAGGTCTCATTATTTGCCCAGGTTTATCTCAAACTCCTGGGTTTAAACGATTCTCCCGCCTTGGCCTCCCAAAGTGCTGGGATTACAGGCGTAAGCCACCACACCTGGCCCTATTTAACATTCTCTTAAGTAACTGTTGGGTTAAAGATGCCTCCTCCCCCAGACTGTCAGCTCTGAAGGGAACAGGAACTGGTCTCTCCCCTGTATCTTCAGCTCCCAGGATGACATGTGGCACATAGAAGGCATCCAATAAACATGAGCGAATGAATGAACGAATGAATGAATGCCCCGGTCCAATCCCATGGCCTCCAGGAGGTCCCTCCTGCTTCTGAGCTTGGCGGAGCCTACAGCAGACAGCAATCTGCAACTGCTTCAGGGACGACTGCATCCCACGAGCCGGAACTGGAGATGGTTCCATGTCAAAGGCATTGCCGCTGGGTGTGGGCTGTGCCCCCGGCCAGTGGATGACGGGCTTCAACCAGGCAAGGCCGGTCCATCCCCTCCTTTCCCCGGCCAGCGCCGGGAGTCCTGCCCGGGTTGCAGGACGGAGCCGCCAAGAGCCCTGCTCGTAAATTACATTTCGGACAGTCTGCTGGGAAGATTAGAATCGCGGTGGTTGCAGCCAGGGCTTTCCAGAGTCTCCCTGCAGGAAAAGGGGATCGGGATAAACAGACTCCACAGAGCAAGGGAAGGAGAGAAGGTGAGGGGGGAGGGGGAAGGAGGAAGGAAGAGGGGAGGGGGAGAGAAAGAAAGGAGACAAAGGCAAAGAGGAAGATGGAGAGAGACAGAGAGGAGAGGGGGAGAGAGACAGAGGGAGACAGGAAGAGACAGGGACAAGAGAGGAGAGAGAAGAGATCACAGCAAGAGGGGCAAGACCAGAAGTCGCAGGGAGGCACCCCAGGGACAGAGGGAGCCAGGGGCAGCCAGGATGCCTGTGCGGGCAGGTCCGACATCACGCTCCCCCCACCCAGCCCCTTGCATCTGTTTCCCAGTCTTGGGTGCTGAGGGGAGCACGTTCTCCACACCTTTCTCTGGAAGGTGGGACCGATGGCCTCACTGGTCCTCACTTCCAGGGGAGGAAGACTCTTCCCCGCTAAGGCCCAGACGGGGGAGGACATTGGCCCAAGGTCACACAGCAAACCCGGCAGCAGATTCGAGGACTTCAGGATGGGACACGTGGGCCAGGACTAAACGCTGTTCCCCGGGCCCCTTGCGGAAACCGGGGCCTGCTTGCCCTCTCCCGATCCCATCCATTCCCACTGTGGCCACATCCACTCACACCTTGGTCCGAGGCCATCACCTCCCTTCACCATGGTGCCTCCCGCAGAAGGGGAGCAAAACCACGTTTAACTAAACTTCAAGCCGTAAGGGGCACAGCTCTTGGATTGGGGTCCGGCGAGCCTGGTTTCAGAGCCCAGCTCGGCTATAAACTCACTGTGTGACCTGAGAGGATCCGTGTGGTGTCTCTGGAGAAGGAGGAGAGTGGAGTAATGGTCCCTAAAGAATCTCCCAACATTGTGACAATCCCGATCCCCATGTTGGAAGACAGCCTGCATGGGGTGCCCTGCCTGAGCACTGGATTGGGAGCCTGAAGCCCCCTTCGTCCCAGTAGACACAGCTGATGCCTCGCTCTGAAAGCTGATTCAGAGTCAGCAGCGCTGGTTAGAATGCAGGCTCGTCTCTCACCCACTACTGTATTTGAGCTTCCCTGCAGCCCTTGGGCTAGGCTTTTCGACTGTGCCCAGTATACAGATGAGAAAACGGAGGCTTGGACAGAAGGGTTCGCTCATAGGGACTCCACTCAGAAGTAGAAATGCCAGGAGTCAGATGGCTGGAACTCTGCCGGACTCACAGCCTCAGCACACCCCTGTTCGCTCTACCCACAGTGCAACGGCTGGCTCGATGTTGGGGCTTAGTCCGGGCGGAGGGGGTGGGGGTGACAGTCACCTCCCCCGGGGGCCCACTGAATCGTCTCTCCGTATTAAAGCAGACTTTGGAGACTCCAGGAAACCCCTTTTCCCAAAACTCTACTGTATTAAAAAGAAAAAAGTCTTGTGCAGACAGGGAAACTGAGGCCCAGAGGAGGCATTATATCTCCAGCCGTCTTTTTCCTCCGCCCATGGGACGAGGGTCGCCAGAAAAAATACAAGATGGTACTTGGGACACACGTATCCTAAAAAGTATTTCTTGTCTATCTGAAATGCACATTTAACTGACAATGTCTGCCTGCCCAAGTCTGACTGCCCCCCATGTCCAGCTCCCAGAACCCATCGAGGCTGACCACATGACCTAAAGCGAGCTCCATCTCCCTGCTGGACATCAGTTTCCACATCTGTGAGATGGGAGCAGCCCTGGCCCAGGAGACCACAGCTCTGGAAGCATCTTCACGCCCCTGCCTGTGTCTTGGGGACCCGACTTTGGGCTCTATGAAGGGTTCCCGTCCCTCTTCTTCCAAGGTCAAGGTAAAGGGCAGCCTTGCTCCCCAGGGTCACACCTACCAAATGTCGCATGTGCCCCAGCTGTACGTGTCACATGTCCCCAGCCCCCGGTACAGAGTCCAGCATGGCCAAGTCCCTGCCGTCGCTCACTGAACACACCCCAGTGCCACACCCCACAGAGGCGCTTCGAGTGGGTGAGTTGATCTTGTCCACCGCACTCAACCCCTGGCCTCGCCTGGCGAATCTGTTTCCTGTGTGTGTTGTCAGTCTCCCATGTGTTCGGTGACCCCAACCACTCTGCTCACTGCTGATCCCGGGGCCGAGAACAGAGCCTGGAGCACAGAGGATGAACCAGCGGTGCTGCAAGGGGTGTGCCATCATCGGCCCTTTTTACAGACAGGGAAGCTGAGTTAGAGAGAGGACGAAAGATGCCATGGTCACATCATGAGTGGAGGGGTGCGGGGGATCCAGGGCAGCCTCACTCCAGAGCCTCACCTGTCAACTGCCAGCCTACACCGTGGGCATGCAGCAAATAATCAGGGAACACACAAGGGGGTGAGCGCACAAGTGAATGCATGCATGGGGGAGTGAAGGCAGGAGGGAGTGAATGAATGCACAAAGGAGTGAATGAATGCATGAGGGAGGGAAGGGATGAATGAATAAATGCACCAAGGAATGAATGCATAAGGAAGTGAATGCATGAATGAGTGCACGAGTTAATGAACTTACATGAGTGAATGCAAAGGGAATGAATGCACAAGGGAATGAATGCACAAGGGAGTGACTACATGAGTGAGTAATATGCACAAGAGTGAAAGAATGCATGAGGCAGTGACTGCAGGGAGTGACTACAAAATGAATGCTCAAATGAATGAATGAGTGCATGAGTGAATGAACTCACATGGGAGTGAATGCACAAGTGAACGAATGCACAAGGGAGTGAATGCGGGAATGAATAATGCACACAGGAGCGAATGAGTGCATGAGGCAGTGACAGCACGAGGGAGTGAATCCAAAAGGGAATGAATGCATGAATGAATGAATGCATGAGTGAATGAACTTGCAAGGCACTGAAAGAACAAGTGAATGAATCCCCAAGGGAGAGAATGCATGAGTGAGTGAGTGAGCACAGGAGGGAATGCATGGCGAGCCACCCTCACCCTCTCCTCACCCTCTTCTCCGTCTCTCACCCAGACCCCCTGGGGTCTGAACATTTCTCCCATAGTGTGGGCAACCCACACAAATCTGGGCGTAGCTGCCAGCCTGAGACCTTACCCCTGGGCATCAGGGGCTCATGGGACCCCCTCAGAGATGGGCAGTGACGACCCTGAGTCACACAGAGTGTTGCCAGGAGACCGGGCAGCCCGGCCCGGCCCCACTCTGAGACGCCTATGTGTTTGGTGACCCAGTCGTGGCTGGGGTACACTCCAGGCTTGCTGTGACCAGCTGGGTGACCTTGAGTGAGTCACAAGCCTCTCTGAGTCTCTCCTGCAGTCAAACGAGAACACAGCTTCCTACCTTCCCCGGGCTGTTCTGAAAATGACAGGATGAGACAAGGCGCTCACCTGGAGAACGAGGCTCCCGGGCACACCACAGCCCCTCCCTGCCTAACTGGGGCCTGAGAAACCCCAGCACTAACTGGGGCCTGAGAAACCCCAGAGCCAACCTGACAACTCGGGGAAGGCTTGAATCAGAGGGAAATAATTGAGGTTAATTCCTCAGCCTTGCACACACCACCCACCTCTCCTCCCAGCAGGCTGGGAAGGATTTATGAGTTAATGGTGGCATTGTCATGTAAAGGGCTTTGAGATCCTCAGAGAGAGAGCCCTGGGGATGTATAAAGTATGAAATGGGAGGCATAATGGTATTAGCACCCAATTACTTCAGAAGGATCACTCAGCTCCCCCGCAGCAAAAACTAAGAGCCGTCTTCCTCCAATAACAGCCCTTCCGAGCGCCCCTGAAAGGGCCAGTCTGAGGCGGACACTAGTCCTTCCGGCTTGCTGTGTGGCCTCAGGAAGCTCACAGACCCTCTCTGGGTATCCTGCCTCACTTGCTGTCTTGATGGTTCCCACACATCGGCAGACCAATCACACGCCAGGCTGCCCCTCTGCCCCCACGTGGGGGCCTACCAGGGATGGTGTGACCCTCACACGGGTGTGGACTCAGGGAGAGAACCAGGCCTCAGCTCCTGGCCCGAGCTCTCTCCCCGCCCCTGTCTCAGCCCAAACTCTCGAGGAGACCCAGACACACAGACAGCTGTCAGAATCTTGAGTAAGAACAGCTCACGCACTGATGTTCAGGGTACCTTCCAGAGTAATGCATTTCACCTGGCCATGGTTCTCTAAGGTGGCTACAGTTATCATTATTCCCAATCTCTGGGTGGGGAAACTGAGGCCAGAGGGCAAGTCCTTGCCCACCGTCCCACAGCAGGCGAGCCTTGCTCCCCCGTATGTGCCCGGAGGAAACATCCCACACTCCTTCCCAAAGGCCTGATGCTCAGACACACCCTTGCCGATAACAAAACTAAGCAAAGGCCCAGTGAGCACTGGCCACAGACCAGGCTCCGTGCAGAGCGCTCCCTGGCTCGCAGCTCAGGAAAGGTGGTGCATGCATGCCCATTTCACAGGTGAGGAATGTGAGGCACGGCAAAGTGATCTGCCCAAGGTCTCCCAGCTAAGGTGTGGCCGTCGACGGCACCTCCTGCGTTCACACCCTTCGCAACTTCTCGCTCTGCCGTCCATCTTTCCTTGCACCTGAGCACGGGAGGGTGTCCATCCAGCCTGCTCTGACCTTGCCCGAGGACTAGTGTGGCCTGTCCTCCACACTCTGCCCTGCCTTCTTCTGTCCAATAACGGTAGTGTCTGCTTCTTACCTCCCAAGCATGCAACAAAAGACCTTGTGCTCCATCAGTAGGACCAAAGAAACAGCAACACGTCGTCCGTGTGGGTGACGCCTGGTCAGACCCGCTGCCTGGGGCAGTGTCCGGCACACAGTAGGTGTTCAGCAAATGTTAATGAATAAGGAAGGAAGTGTCTTGTAGGATGAAGAATCCTAGCGGGGCCGAAACCTTCCACTTAGGCAGATTGAGCTAGGGAGTGAGGCCGGCTGGAGTGGAGGTGCCCCTCAGAGAGGGACTGTCACCAAAGGCATCAGGCCAAGGCTCCGTGGCACCCAAAGGAAGAACTCAGGTCCTTCCTCCCCTCAGGCAACTGGGGGTCTCCAGTGCCCTCCCGCGTCCCAAAGCCCTGGCTGCCACCGTCTGGCTGTCCACGGCTGCTGCAGCCCACCTGCCTCCCCGTTCGGAGCAATCCAGCCCTTCTGGAAGTCTCTTAGCCCTCTGCCTCCTTCCTTGGAGGCTGCTGGCATCCTCCCTGTCTTTGCCCGGTCCTCATCTTCCTCCTCTGGCTCCCCGGCCCTCCCTGCCCACCCCCACCCCCCACCACCCCTCTGCCTCCTCACCCATCACAAGTTAATTCCTCGGAAACTTTCCTTGGGAGCAATTTCCACTTCTTATTATGCCCGCTGCGCGGGCCCGGCTCGGTGCTATCTGGCTCCTTACAGCAGGGAAGACGGTCTGACACTTGCCTGAAATAGCAGAGGTGACAGAGGGGGGGGCGGCTCCTGGGATTACGATAAGGGCTCGCAGGCCGCTTGGTATGCCGGCCCAGGCCGCACGCCTTGCCTTCCATATTGGGGTGATAAAGATGATTTTCCATGCTGGTCCCTATCTCCTATCAAGACCAAACATTCAAATGCAGCCCTACGTTTTAAACTCCACAGCACCCTGCAAGATACCACCTCCTCCAAAGGAATTGAAACCTTATGATTTGAAAGGAAAAAAAAAAATTAATTGAAGTAGCCAGGTCATTCCCTCCCTATCGGCTCCTGGATTTAATGAAAAAACGGAGACCGTTTTGAAGCCAGGTGTGCTTGTGGGGTGCAGACAGAGACTGGGGGTGGGAGTGCAGACAGAGTCTGGGAGGTGTTTATCAGGGCAGCTTCTAGAAATCTCCATGTGCGCCGTCAGGAGGCTTCCCAAGCAAGGGCACCCCGTCCCACCCAGTTGCAGGCGCTCTGGCCTCAGAGTTGTAAGATCCCAGCCTAGGAGGATGACCTTGACCCAGAAGAGAGGTGCCCCTGGCTGGAAGGGGTGGGAGGGGTGGGGGCCCAGGAAGGAACGTGACCTCGCTTCCCATCTTCATAAAATGTTTACCAGAAAAGAAAGAGGCTTCAGGAAGGTTTGGCTTCTCTTTATATTATTATTATTGTTGTTATTTGAGGGCTGGGGAATTGTTTCCTGGGCTCGCAGCCCGTCAGCAGAATATTTATTGTACTTTATGGTGCATTAGTAACGAGATTGTCTTCCCTTTCCACAGCCGACTTCAAACCCCCTGTCTATCTGGAAGGAGAAGGTATTAAGCAGGAGGATTTCTTTTTTGCCAAAGTCAGCAGCTACGGCAGCGACGCCTCAACCCCCGGAACTCCGGCTGCCGTGGCATCGCCCGCAGGCCCGGGGAGGGGTGGGCAGGCGGCCTGGCGTTCGGCTCAGTGCCCCGTCTGGGCCCGGTACCGCCGCAGTCCTCGGTCCTCTTTCCCGCCCCACCCCCTCCTGGCATCTCCTGAACTCCTCAGATGGCCACCGGGAGCCCCCTATGGAGCAAGGAGAGGCCCGGTGACCCCTCTGTCCTCCTCGCCCCCGGGAGGGCACCACACCCGCCCCGTCTCAGCACCAGCCACAAATTACAGCCCAGACAACCGTGGATTACGGGCCTGCAGGCAAGGGCTGGGGGCCCCAGGAATGGGGAGGCGTCTCCGTCCCCCGCCTCCCTCTCAAGCAAAGGGACAAAGAGGCCGGAACAGAAAGGCCACCGCCCGGCCGGCTGCCCTGCCCTGCAGCCTCTTCTACAGGTTTTGTAGGTCTGCCCCGGAGGCGGAGAGATGTGGCCACAGCCATTAGTGGCAAATTGGTTCAGGGGAGAGGGGCTGAGAGGGGTGCCCACATCTGGGCTCTGACCTCAGGCGGAATGCCTGCTCTCCCCAGGACTGGTCCCTGGCAAGCTCTGGGCTGGGAAGGGAGCCCAGCGCCCGCCTCCCCGGTGCTTGGGGTCACCTCTTCTGGGACCCCCCTTGCTTCATCTGTCAACCAAGTGATTGGATCGGATCATCTCAGAGGTACCCCTGACTCTGTCAGTAACAACAGCAACCATAATAATAATGACAAGCCCTGTCACATGTATCATTTCACTGAATCCTCCCGACAGCAGCGTGGGGTGGGTACTGTCATCGGCCTTGCTGTGCAGATGAGGGGGCAGGAGCAGAAACAGCAAGTGGAGTGGCCCTGGGGGGGGCAGAGTCAGTCTTGTCCTCGGGCAGGTGGTGACACTGCCGGGCCCCAGTCCTGCCCCATTCCAGAGTCTCCTCCCCCCTCTTGGCACTGCCGCCCCTGACGATTCCGCGAGCCTGGGATTAGACATTTATCCTCCAACTTTTCCTCATCAACTAAAAATAAATAAAGAAGTGTGTCTAGAATCTTAAAAACTCTGGGACAAGTTCCCGGGCAGTGGCAGTGCCCTTCCGTGTCTGTGCAGACACCAGCCAGCATATGGGAAAATTCAGGTCTGGGTCTTTATTCCAGGAGGTAGCAAAGGCGGGCAGGTCCAGAGAGTACCAGGGAGGCCCCATCGCCCGCCATCTTTCCTGGTCTTCCAGAACCCCCCATCCCGCCGGACCACCTCCCCCAGCAAGGGCTCTCAACCTCAGCACCGCTGACATGTAGGGTGGGATCATTCTGGGGCGGGGGGCTGCCCCATGGCCTGTGGGTGGCTCAGTAGAGCCGTGAGCCACTAGATGCCAGGAGCACCCCCTGCCCCCACTCGTGATACAGGTTTTGTAGGTCTGCCCCGGAGGTGGAGAGATGTGGCCACAGCCATTAGTGGCAAATTGTCCCCTAGAGACAAAATCGCCTCCCCTGAACCCCTATTGAGAACTACTGCCCTAGCAGTTAAAAGTATGGGGCCCAGGTACCCTGGTTCAAAGTCCCCTTCAGCCACGTGGAGCGTGGCACTTGGCAAGTTGCTTAATCTCTTCTTTTTTGTTGTTGTTGAGTCAGAGTCTCACTCTGTCGCCCAGGCTGGAGTGCAGTGGCACGCTCACAGCCACCGCAGCCTTGCCCTGCTGGGTTCAGGCAATCCTTCTGCTTCAGCCTTCCAAGTAGCTGGAACTACAGGTGTGCACCACCATGCCTGGCTCATTTTTTGATTTATGTAGCGACGAGATCACGCCGCATTGCCCAGGCCAGTCTCAAACCCGTGGGCTCAGGCCATCCTCTCGCCTCAGCCTCCGAAAGTGCTGGGATGAAAGGCGTGAGCTACCGTGCCCGGTTTGTTTAATCTATTCGAAAGCTCTGTGTCCTCATCTGTAAAATGAGGGTCCCAGCAACACACATGGACACGCTCTGAGGATCCCACCAGAGAAAGTCCGTGAGGTGCAGGTAGGTCCTGAGTCCAGTTCCAAAGGGCGTGATCATGGGGTGGGAGGAGTGACCACATCACCCAGAGAAGGTAAGCGCAGTGACGGACCTGGGTCTGAGGTCTTCATGGACTGGACACAACAGAGGCTTAGCCCTGACCCAGAAGGCCCTGTCACATTGCCCACCATCCAAAGACCCCATGTCAGGGTTTGCTTCCTTTCATTCAATCATCGGCTCCCATCCAGGGGCAGTATTCACCCACAGAGGACACCTGGCAAGGCCGGAGACATTTTTGATGGTCACAGCTGGAAAGGGCGTGAAGGGGGTGCTACCGGCATCTGATAGGCAGGGGCCAAGGATGTTTCTAACCTGCTACACTTCACAGGACAGTCCCACAACAAAAACCTGTCCAGCCCAGCACATCAACGGTGAGACCCTGCATCAGATGGATTCGACCCCACTTTCCTTCTCTTTTTACCTTGGCTGCCAGGAAGCTCAGAGCAAAATTTTGCACTCAACTTCCAGTCTCTCTCACCCTTGGTTCCTGATTCAACCTTTCCTCTCCCCAACTCACATCTTCATGTCTCGGTATATTCTTCTTTTGTCCTTCCTTCAATAGGTCTATAGGATTTCTATTTTCTTTTAATCATGCTTTATTGTTTTAAGGAGAAGATGGCATATACTCCAAAACTCCAGTTCATCCCTGCTGTTTCTATAAAGTTTTTTATGATTGTTTTTTATGGCCTGCAGTTTCTTTTGTAAGTTATGTAATCCTCTCAACAGCCATGTAAAGCAAGCAGGTGAGGAAACTGAGGCTTGGTCCCGTGATTCTGTGAGTAAATAATGAAGCTGGAACTTACATACGAATGGAATGAAATGCCAGAGACTAAACAAATCCTGTTAAACTGCTTAGACGGACCATAGTCAAAATTCCTACTGTATTAAACTGAACTAACCAACGGAGCCCTACAGCAACCTTTTTAAGCTAACGCCATCTCCTTTTCAAAGATGAGGAAACCCAGTGTTCCCAGCCAATGTGAATGACTCAGTGAGGTCACCACTTCCAAAAGCCACCCGATTGATCCTTTGGTCTACACAGGCTAGCTTGCCCAGATGACGGACACACTGGAGGCTGTCTGCCCATTTTCCAGCAAGCCTCATTGTCCCAACGTCCCCTGCCCCAGGCCGCCTGAGGGACCGCCAGACTCAAAATGGTGGAGGCAGGGATATCTATGCAGTGGACAAAAGGGACCAAGCCGAGAGAGGCACAAAGTCCCGACTCACGCCGCAGTGCGGGTAGACCCCAGAAACACCGCGCTGAATGAAGGAAGCCCGGCGCTAAGATACATCATATGATCCCACATTTACCGAGTGTCCGGAACACGCCAATCCACAGAGACAGAGTCAGAGACAGAAAATGAGTTAATGATTGCCGGGGACTGGGTGGGCGGGAATGCGGAGGAAGTGCTGATGGGCACAGCACTTTATGTTTGGGTGTCATCAGAGTATTTCAGGCCAGGCTCGGTGGCTCAGCCTGTAATCCCAGCACTTTGGGAGGCCGAGGTGAGTGGATTGCCTGAGCCTGAGGGTTCGAGACCCGCCTGGGCAACTTGGCGAGACCTCATCTCTACAATAAACCAAAAATTAGCCGGGTGTGGTAGCGCGCGCCTGTAATTCCGGCTACTCGGAAGGCTGAGGCGAAAGGATCGCCGGAGCCCAGCAGGTCAAGGCTGCGGTGGCCGGGAGCGGCCACTGCACTCCAGTCTGGGCGACAGAGTGAGACTCCAACTCAAAAACAAAAACAAAGAAGAAAGAAGGAAAAGAGAGAAAGACCAGAACCAGCCTCCCTCCACTGGAGAAAGTGTGATCATCTTCTTCTTTCTTTTTATTCCATCTCTTTCATATTGGAATATTGTTTGCACAACAAACCAACCACGGGGGAAGGGGTGGAGGGGGGAAGAAAGACAAGACAACAAAGGAAACAAAAGCCCAAAACCGCTGGAACAGCTGAACCTGGCTGGCACTGTGGTGAGTCAACAGGTCAAAAAGGTGCTCCGACGGGTCTGTCAAAGAGGTATTTTGTCTACACAACACGGCACAGCTGGTTCAAAGTTTGGGCTTTTGTTTTCTTTTCCCTCGCTCTGGCTGGCTGCTTTCACTGGGTGAATAAGCAATTTGAGAATGACTGAGGAAAAAATAATATTTGTACTCAAGCCCAGGTTTCCAAATTGCCCAATTAATAGGAGAGGGGAAAGTCCTTTCTTTGAAGGATCCGGCCTCAGGCATTCGGAGCCAAAGTGAGTTTTGGTCCCACTCCAAGGGATGGGAGGCAGACTCCACAGGAGGGCCCCCCACCCCCGCCATCCTCCCTGGGGCCGAGAGAAGGCTTTTTATTTAGCAGGTGTACTGGGGTCCACCTCAGTGTCATTCACCCCAGGAGAAGGGGAAGGAAGCCCCCAGAAATCTCAGCTGGGAGCGGCTAAGGAAAACCTCGCTATGTTCACACAAGGAGACATCATGTAGCTATTGGATATGCTGTCCACAAAAATAAAAAGAAATACTAAAGATATGGAGAAATAGTTGCATATAGATTTGAGTAAAATGGCCTTGAACCCATAGTAAGCGGAGGCACAGGAGAAATACTGGGAGCAAATTTCTGAGCACGCGGGGGATGATTCCATCATGGCCGGTCCTTATTTTGTTCTCCATACTTTGCAAAGAGCGAGTGTTGCTTTTATCATCCAAAAACATTTCTTTTCCAATTTTTTCAGGGAATATCAAGGCCCAGACTTCCCTTTGAAATGGCTTCCAGCTTGCAAGAGGCCTAAACTCTTTGCTGTACGCCTGTAACTGCAGCCGCACTGGGGGAGATTTCAGATCACAGGCAGAGACACTGCGGCTGCAGGCTGCACCCAGTTCTCCCCCCCGCCACCCCCCAAGATGTTGCCTTGCCAGAAAGCCCAGAGAAAATTGACCCCAGAGAGGCGACGGTGACCAGGCTTCTGGGAGCGCACAGCCTCCCACTTGGACTCTTTCTCTGAGAGAATTCCGGGGCCACTTTAGATGGAAGAAGAGGCACTTCTCCCCTGAGGGGTCTTTCGAATGCCCTCCACTTTTGCCTCTGCCCCCTTACAGGTTGTGTGTCCTTGGGTAAGTCGTTTGTGCCACTCGCCAGTAAAAAAGACAGTTGTTGGTACGCACCTGTAGTCCCAAGTACTCAGGAGGCTGAGGTGGGAGGATCACTGGAGTCCACAAGTTGGAGGCTGCAGTGAGCTAGGATCATCCCACTGCACTCCAGACTGGGCAACAGAGTGAGACCCTGTCTCTGAGAGAGAGAGAGAGAGAGAGAGAGAGAGAGAGGAATGCTCCCGTGAGGTTCGGGTAAGCAAGTCCTGGGGCTGCCATCCTGCCTGGGACACACACCCTCATGCCGAACACTCGGCCCTGCTTCCTCACGCCTCTGGACAAACCCACAAGGCAGATGTTCTCTACCGAAGAGGAGACAGTCTCCAAGAGGGTACGTCGCCTGCTCAACGTCACACGGCCGGAGAAGGGCAGAGGCAGGATTCAAACTCAGATCCCTGGCCACAGAGCCCAAGCCCTTTTGACTTGTTTCTCATTTCTGTGTCCACATGGTCCCTCGGACAACAGCGCTACTTGGGGAGTGACAGCACATCTGGTTTTCAAACATTTGCAAAGAGTCTATAACCACAAAATCATCATCATAAGCATTTATTGTGCAGCTACTAAAAGGTTAAGCAAAGAAGAAAGAAGGAAAAAAGAGAAAGACCAGAACCAGCCACCGTCCCAAGTGCTTTTCACACCTGACCTCGTTTAATCCTGTCATCGGTCCCCAAGAGGTAGGTCTTATTATTATCCCCATCTTACAGATGAACAGGTGAAGATACAGAGAAGTAAACTGGCTTGCCCGTATCACGCAGCTGGTGAGTCAGGGAGATCTGAACCCAAAGGTGTCTGATGCGTTTAAGACCATTAGCTCCGTGACTTGGGGACTACAGTGGCTCTCTGTATAAGACCAGGGATGATGGCTTCTAAACTGACTGTCTGCCCTGGGCCCTTTCAGCCAATGGCACCACTGGAAATCTTGGTCCCTGACTCCCACTTACAGCCTGGCAGCAGTGCCCTGGACCGAAGCGGTTGGTACACTGAGCCTCCCTTTGCTAGGCAGGGGTGGTGGAAGTAGCTAGGTCACTTAACTGTGGCCGGTGGACACATGGCCCAGCTGTAGACCAGAGGACATTACCCAGCTGTGGGCAACCAGGGAGAATGCTCTTTTCCTTACAGACCATGGAGATAATGTCAGTTCTTTGCCCAGTCTTTTCTACATCAAGGCACACCAGAAGCCCACACTCCTTGGGATGGACAAGACCACTTGCAGCTAGAGTTGACCAGCCCAGTCCCCTCCCCTGCCAACTCACTCCTGTCCCAGGTTCAGGGGATCTAAACCCTTTCTTGGCACAGAGGGTGGGAGGTTGGGTTCAGGAGGATCCTTTTCCCATCTCCGCCCTTGGGAGTCCCTTTCACTCAAAGGGAAAATAAAGAGGTTACTTTGGAAAGGCTTTTAAAGGGTTCCCAAGCAGGGCACGGTGATTCAAGTGATTCCAGTACTTTGGGAGGCAGAAAAGAGAGGATTGCCTGAGACCAGGGGTTGGAGACCAGCCTGGGCAACTTGGCAAGACCTTGGCTCCACAATAAATCAAAAAATTAGCCAGGCATGGTGGTGTGTGCTTGTAGTCCCAGCTACTTGCAAGGCTGAGGCAGAAGGATCGCCAGAACCCAGCAAGTTGAGGATGCGGGGGCCATGAGCATGCCACTGCACTACAGCCTGGTCGACAGAGTGAGACCCAGACTCAAAAAAATAAAAAATAAATAAAAATAAAGGGCTCCCAGCTCCTCTCAAGGAAGCGCTGCTGTAATATAGTCACAACTTTCGTGTAAAGCCATCGGTGCCCATGAGTAGATGAAAAAATGTTAGGCTTTCCCGTGAGTACTTTTGAACGGCCCACATTTTGCAATTTGAAACAATCCAGTATCAGTCAACACTCTTTGTTAACATATCTTTCAGAGAATAAAGAAACTGAAACATACTCTTTCTACCTGCACCAGCCCTTCCTTCCTAAGGAATTCAGCCATGTACATCTTTAGGGTTCTCTCTCTCTCTCTCTCTCTCTCTCTCTCTGTCTCTCTCTTTACAACTCCATGGGCTTCTTCCCTATGATTCATTCAAATTCAAATTCATGTGAATTTTCTCAATAACGCCCGCTCTGGAAGTGAGAAGAGTGAAATATCCAGGTTTCAACTCATGGGTGGAAGCTCAGGGAGCATCCGACCCATAATTAAACAGAGCACACTGAGACCCAAGGGGAAGAGACTTACCCAAGGTCACAGAGTGAATCTGCGCGGGAGCCCGTGGACCCCCAGGTCCCCTGGCTCCCAGTCCAGCCCAGCCCAGAGAGGTATGAGAATAAAAGTCATTGTCTAAATTGCAACGAGACAAATACAACTTCTCCGTCCCCAAGGAGGGCCAAGGGAGAGAGGCCGGGCAGGCACAATTGCCACAAAAAAGTTTTCAAAGACTTTCCTAGCCTAATATATGTAAAGAAATCTTTGGAGAGTCCTTCCCCATTAATCAGCTGTCAGCAGTGGTCTGAGGGAGGGGCGGGGAGTCGAGCGCAGAGAGTACTAACTCATTTCCCAGAGCCTGTCTTCGGGATTTCAAAAATGAGTTTAGCAGGGCCAGACACGTCGGGGCCAGATGAGAAATGCTCCCAACACCCTCAAGTGCTCCCAGCCCGCTTCATGGTCCCTCTGATTTAGCGACTCGCACAATTCAGCATGCATCCGAATTTTCTGGAAGCCTTGCTAAAACACAGGGTGCCTTCCCCCACCCACCCAGAGGGTCTGATTCAGCAGATCTGGCGTGGGGCATTTCTTCCAAGTTCCCAAGGGGGTGCGGATGCTGGGGGTCCGTGGCCCATGCTTTGAGAATCGCTGTTATGCTATCGATGCTGTTTGGATGGTTCAGACAGAAGGGAGAAAAACAACCGTATTGACCTGGGAGCAGACAGAGCAGCGGTTGGGCACCAGCCTCAAAGTCAGGCAGACGCGGCTAGTGCTGGAGGCGAGACGTGGACCCCAGGAGTTCCAGCCTGGTGGCTGCTATGTCCTGACGCCTGGCCCTGGGGACACCGTGGGTGTCCAATACATGTGTGTTTCGGGGTGCCATCTTTGTTGTTGAATGGAGGCTAATCACAGAGAGCTGGTGCCAGCGACATCAAGAGTGACCGTGGTCTCTCATTTCTTTGCCTTGATTTGGAGTTGGGGGGCATTTTGGTGCTGAAGCCTGAACGGGGGTCCAAAGTCCATTTCTTTTCATGCAATAATTTTCATACAGATGTTCTGATTTTTAAAAGCTTTTATTTTATTTTATTTTATTTTACCAAGATCTCATTTTGGCACCCAGGCTGGAGGGCAGTGGCACGATCACGGTTCATCACAGCCTCAACCTCCTAGGCTCAAATGATCCTCCCTTCTCAGCCTCCTGAGTAGCTGGGACTACAGGCATTTGCCACTACACTTGGCTGATTTTCTGATTTTTTCATAGAGATGAGGTCTCACTATGTTGCCTAAGCTGGTCTCGAACTCCTGGACTCAAGTGATCCTCTTGCCTTGGCCTCCCAAGGTACTGAGATTATAGGCGTGAGCCACCACATTCAGCCTAAAAGCTATCGTCCTCATGATAGAAAATTTGCAAAATGCTGGAGACAAAAAAGAAGAAAATAAATATCACCCATAACCTAACCCTTTATCAGTACTCACTCATCCTTTAGGGATACAGTCTTCAGACCTTATTTTTCTACACATAATTTTTTTTTTTTTAATAGGAGCATGATGTTTGGGAAGTTGCCTTTTTTCCCTCAATGTTTCGTGAGCATTTTGCCAGGTCATTAAACATTATGAGAGGCAGGATAGTTCAGTTAAGAACAGATCCTAGAGCCAGGCTACCTGAATTCACGTCGGTCTCTGCTACTTACCAGGTGAGGGACCTTGGACAGGCTACTTCGCCTCTTGAGCCTCAGTTTATCTACCAACATCACTGGGATGATCACATTAGTACTGACCTCAGACAGTCGTTGTGAGAATTAAATGAGCTCATCATGCAGAGCATTTCGGGTGGTGGCCAGCACGGGGGGGAAAGAAACATCATACATGATCACCTCTGACGATGTATCCTCGTGATGGTTCCAGAGTATTCCATCAGATGCATGTTTCATAACACATTTGTCAATATCCTATTGTGAGACATGTTTTCTAGTCTTCTCCCTATTATAAAATAATGTGGTGAGGCTCTTACGCCTTTGCCCATATGTGTGGTGAGTTCCTAGACAGAGAGAGTGAGATGCCCAGGATGGTTCTAACCACTGCTAGAGCTTTGAAAGCATCCTTTGTAAATCGCCCTTCGCAGTGCCGGTATCACTTTACTCTATCACACAACGTGAAAAAGTCGCCGTTTCCAGACCCCTCAGCAATCCTGACAGTATCATTTCCCCCCTCACAACTGCCACTCTGATGGGAAAGCAGGGTATCTCATTGTTTTCATTGGCTTTTCTTAGCTCTCCGGTAAGACTGACCATTTTTCATATACTTGTTAGCCCTCAAGTATATCTTTTGCAAATTGCCTCTCTATGTCTCATCATCCTTATTGATTTGCAAGAGCTCTTTATATAGCAAAGATGTTAACCCTTTGCAGCAGTAGATGTGTTGGAAGTGTTTTGTCCAATTTGTTATTTGCTCTCAATTTTATTTTCAGGAGTTTTCTTCCTCCCCCTCCCTGGGTGTTGCTTTGTTCCACTTGAATCCGTTTGGCAACTGGCCATTACTTCCTCCCCCTCGGCGTTTTCTCTCCCCAATTCCACCAGCCTCAGGCCCTTTTAACTTTGCGACCTGGGGCAGACCCTTTGATTTACTGCCCCCTACATAATGAGAAACCCCAGATTGGAAAGTGGTCTATCAGGTCTTTCCAGAAGTCTGAGATGACCCCAAATCCACTGGGCTCCTGAACCCCTGCTGACTGCCTTATAAGTCACAGGTCACAGGTCATCACGCCCCAATAACCCCCAAAAAGGGATAACTCAAGCCCCCTGGCGATAACAGTTGATGCCAGTCAACTGGTTTGGCTGTTCACGTCTCTAAGTTTCCCTGATAATTTTTGGTGGAATGTAAGTTGTGGCCTAGGACTGCAAGAGGAAAAATAATACTCAGTTGAGGATAAGTGATAAGAGATGCCCCTTCCTGAGCCCAGCTCATTGCCGGCTGCTACACGTGCATTATGTCTCCAGCAAGTCTCACAAGCAAAGTGCCATTGTGCTTATTTCTTAAAAGTGGAAACAGAAGTTCAGAGAGGTTAAGTAACTTGCCCCAGGAAACTCAGCTCCTACAGCCTGAAACCAAGGTTAAAATTGAACTCGTCAGATTCCAAAACCTGTGTCCTCTCCCTGAGCCCCACCCACTGGGCTTAACCCCAGCTTTGCCACTTACTTGTCCTCGGACACCAGAAACCCACTGCACCACCCTCACCCCAGTTTCCCTTCATCTGGGGGAAAAAATCACTTGCCTCCTTCCCACACACTATCGAGACGAGAATCAAGACTTTTTTAAAACATGGAAATGAAAACTCGCTAAACTGGAAAGTGTTTGACAAAGGTAGAAATGACACCTGCTAAGATAAATTCATAGAACACAGCCATGCATTCACTTATAACCTTACAACTCACCTCAGTCACTGGGCTTGGTGGCTCAGCCTGTAATCCCGTGCTTTGGGAGGCCGAGGTGAGTGGATTGCCTGAGCCCACGGGTTCGAGACTCGCCTGGGCAACTTGGCGAGACCTCGTCTCTACAATAAATCAAAAAATTATCCGGGCGTGGTAGCACATGCCTGTAGTTCCAGCTACTTGGAAGGCTGAGGTGGAAGGATCGCGGGAGCCCAGCAGGTTGAGGCTGCCATGGCCAGGAGCGGCCACTGCACTCCAGTCTGGGCGACAGAGTGAGACTCCAACACAAAAAACAAAAAACACTCTTCTCAGTCATATATAGCCAGAAGCTTACACTTCGATAGATCACAACCCCCTTCCCGCCCTCATGAGCACACTCATGCATTCATTCAACAGATATTCACTGTTATCCAGGTCCCAGGGGAAAGAGGACGGCGTCTGTGGCCCCGAGCTGCTCACGCACATGCACATACCGTGCACACATCCGTGCACACATGCACACACTATGCACACACATGCATTCTCACCTCTTTTCCCGTTTTCCTTCGGAGTACCCCTCTCTTCGATGGCTTGGCTCGGAACCTCATGACTCTCCAAGGTCTCAGAGACATGGAATCCCTGAGTTCACATGGAACCGGTTCCCCCGCAAGCCAGGCTTCCTGACAGGTGGCAAATCTGTGTTCACCTGAGTCCTCATGCCTGGAGGTGCACGCCAGGCCGGTGTGGCCCTGCCCTTTCAGGACATGACAGCCAGAGCCACTCCACGTCTCCCCACAGAGCATCCTGCAGAGGCCAATACACCATTCAGAACCCAACTCTACCTGCCCAGCAAATCAGATTGTTTATTTTTTTCTTTTAAACCATCCTGGGTCAATAAGGAGAAATCTCACAAACATCATGTGGACCAAGACAAGCAAGTTTCAGAATGCTATCTACAGTATGCCGTTATATAGTATAAGCTAAGAAGACTATATATTGTGATGTAAATATGTGGTAAAATTATAAAAAAACATGTGTGTCAGTTTCCTGTGGCTGCCATAACAAATCACTACAAACTGGATGGTTTTATTTGTTTATTTATTTATTTATTTAAGCTGGAGTCTCACTCTGTCACCCAGTCTGGAGGGCAGTGGCACGCTCACGGCCACCGCAGCCTTGACCTGCTGGGCTCAGGCGATCCTTCCACCTCAGCCTTCCAAGTAGCTGGAACTACA